>JAHWFP010215183.1:0-17224 GCA_023313725.1 Lithobius niger
GATAAAGACTTTATGAGTTTGATTTCTGAATAAGAAAAAACGATGGATATTCAAAATTACGATTTCTTCGTGCCGATCAGGAAACCCAAAAATCATCCATTTCTTCCTTCAAACATCAGATGCCTGATTATAGGACCGGCAAACTGCGGAAAGACGAACTTACTGTTTAATTTTATCTGTAACGAAGGATGGTTGGATTACGACAGATTATACGTGTACAGCAAAACTCTGTGTCAAGCGAAATACCGAGCTTTACAGTCTATATTTTCCGAAATTGAGGGCACCGTAGGGCGGGAGATTGCGAGTTTTCACGACTCTCAAAACGATTTAATTCCTCCCGAGCAGTTGGACACCAAGTTTCGTAATCTCGTGGTTTTTGACGATGTTCTTTTAGACAAACAAAAAAACATAGAACGTTACTTCGCTCAAGGCCGTCATTCTAATGCCGACGTTTTTTATTGCAGTCAGTCTTACACCAGAATCCCCAAACAAGTGGTTAGAGATAACGCCAATTTATTAATCGTATTTCCCGTGGACGATTTAAACCTGAAACATTTGTACGAAAATCATGTCGGTCCTGACATGGAATTTCTGGAGTTTAAAACGTTGTGTAGAACGTGTTGGGACGATCCGTACGGGTTTTTATCGATCGACAAAACGTTAAACGAGGGACGTTATAAACGTACGTTTTCGTTCGATGACAAAAGAAAGAAAAAAAGATAACATGGAAAAGAAACGTGAAATAGTAAATCTCAAAAAACGTTTACGGGAAAAATTTTTGAATCAACGTTTGGACGAACGAGATCAAGAAGAATCTTTACAAGAATTTTTTAAACCCGTCGTTAATACTTTGAAACGTACCGTTGTTAATCCACCACCACCCGTAGCGAGTCCTGCGATTGCCGGTTTTCCAACGAGAAAACGACTAAAACGTATACGAATTATTACTCCCATAAAAAAAACTTATAAATCCGAGGATGAAGATGATGAAGAGTGGGAAACCACGGGGAACGAGACGGAGAAGTTTGAATCGCCGAAACCATCCGTCGAGCATTCAACTCCGATTGCGCGAGATCCCAATCTTTCCGAATATTCGACTCCAGCTATGCGAACCGAATACACATCTATCAGTACGGGTTTGAAAGTCACCCCCACACTTTCGGCAATACAAAACAGACGCGTGTCGACGCCTCCAGAACTTCCAAATTTCCCAACCCTCAGATCTTTGGATAGTCTGTTACCTGGTCAAGTCATAGGCCAAACGGCGAAATATTTCCTGATGAAATTTTTCGAAAATCCCAAAGAGACCGATCCTGTCTTCGGACTGCAATACGATATGAAAACTGGAGAAATGAGCATCGCTAATAAACCCGTAAAAATATTCGAGAACGACATAGTGGTCGGTGGTAATCAGTACGCGGGAAGACGAGGACTTTGGAGTTTGCTGGTTTTCAAGGATTTGAATGAACCGTCGTACGCTCCCGAAGTCAAAGCGAGTTACGCTTCTCTTTTAAAAAATACTCACGCTATCTACCAAAACAACGATCCGGGCACTCGAAAACCTAAGTCGAATCGTAGTGCCAAGTACGTGTCGATAATCGGTCCAATCTGGGAGGATATGAAAACGAAGAAAAAGGGAACTGGTATGGTAAAAAAAACCGGGAGTAGGGTGGATTACAGGTACTATGACGATCCTAACGATCTGGTCGAAAGACTGAGGCTTTTGTATGGGTCAACCCAAGCGGGTCACGACGGTCACAGGAACGAAATGATAGAAATTTTATCGGAATTGGAACAACGAAGGGTCATCACAGCTAGAGAAAAAAAGAACGCTTATCAGAATTTAGGTTTACGATAAAAAAATATTTTGTATAATAAAAAAAGAGGCCAAGATGAAGTATTGCTTGAAATGTAAACGATCCACACCTAACCGGCCCGAACCTCCTACTATTATTACATCGAAAAATAACAGAAGTATGGAAGTCTACCTTTGCGAAGTGTGTGGAACGAAAAGAGCTTCCTTCATCAAGTCTGGGAAAGGAATCGTAAATAAAATCGTAGACCATTTACCGGTAGAAGTACATTTACCCGGATATCAATATTGCGGACCTGGAACAAAACTAAATCAGAGATTAGCTAGAGGGGATCCTGGAATAAATAAACTGGATGAGGCGTGTAAAGAACACGACATCGCCTACTCAAAAAGTTCAAATTTAAACGAACGGCACGTCGCCGATGAAATTCTTATATCTAAAGCTCGAAAAGTACGTAAGGATCCTTCGACCTCTTGGAGAGAAAAATTAGCCGCTGTGATCGTTAAAAAAATCATGGGGACGAAGCTCAAGTTCGGAATAGGAAGAAAAAAAAAACGAAATGGATCAACTCGTAAACGAGCTCCACAAACCGACACGGAAACATTTTCTGAGGCGGAAAGTGATTGTGCGGAGTCTGAATGATCTATGGCAAGCGGACTTGGTGGAAATGATACCTTACTCTAACGTTAATAAAGGATTTAATTACCTACTGACTTGCATTAACGTCATGTCCAAGTTTTCTTGGGCCATTCCCCTTAAATCAAAATCCGGTGTAGTCGTTACGGAAGCCTTTAAAAAGATACTCGAAGGAACGACACCCCCTAAAAATTTACAAGTTGATTTAGGCAGTGAATTCTACAATAAAAACTTTAAAGCACTCCTTAAGCATCACAACATCAACCTGTACTCTACCCACTCTGAGAAGAAAGCGAGCGTTGTAGAACGTTTCAACAGAACGCTGAAAACTCGCATGTGGAAACAATTCACCAAGCAGGGGAACTACCAATGGATACACATTATTGATGAGTTAGTTTCACGGTACAATGACACGGTTCACTCTGCAACTAAACTAAAACCGAGGGAAGTAACCAAACGTCACGAATCGTCACTGAAAATTAAACCGAAACAATCGTTGAAAAAACCCAAATTTGTCGTAGGAAATAAAGTCAGAATTTCTAAAGTTAAGAAAATTTTTGATAAAGGTTATTTACAAAATTTTACTAACGAAGTTTTCACAATCCGTAAAGTCCAAAAAACCGAACCCGTTACTTATCTATTAAAAGACGAATTGAACGAACCGGTGCTCGGAGGTTTCTACGAACTAGAAATTCAAAAAACTCTCGTCCCCGATTTATTTTTAGTGGAGAAAGTATTAAGACGAAAGAAAGGTACAAATGGGAAAATGCTCTACTTCGTTAAGTGGAAGGGATATGATTCAAAATTTAATAGCTGGACTGATAACATTAGCAGTTTATCTTTTTAAATAATTTGTACTTGATTTTTAGGTACAACAGATCATATTAGGAGTTCGTCTGAATATTAATTTTCTTCTTTTAGCGGCAGCCATTTTCTCCAACCGAGATCTTCTCTGTTCGACAGTTTCTGTTGCAAGTTTTTTGTGAAAATCAGCGGCCATTTTCTCCAACCTAGCTTTTCTCTGTTCGACAGTTTCCGTCGCACGTTTCTCCAACCTAGCTTTTCTCTGTTCGATAGTTTCTATCGCACGTTTCTTACGAGCAGCCGCGGCTCTTTTCCTCTTATTAGCCACTATTTTTTCTTCTTCGCTTCGTTTTGGTATTTCAGTGGCTGATGCTTCTTCCTCCTCATCTTTTTCCAGCGAAGCTTGCTCTTCAGCTTCTTCATCCTCCATCGGATCGATTATACCGTCTATAAAGTCATGCGCTATACCCGTTCTGTAGTGACCGTGCGCTAATGTATTTATTCCATCATCCAACACGAATCTCTTATCGTCGTAAGGATATATAGAAGATTTTGAAATCTCAACCGTAGCGAGCTGATGATGAATGCTCATCCACGTGGCTTTCGACGATGTTTTAGAAAATAGCGCTTTTTTGTAGTCTTCGTGACTGAGACTTTTTTGGATAAACGCTTTACTAATCCCTTTAGCCTTTCTTATACTCTCTTCCCCTACTAAAACTGAGTACATTTTTGCTTTCAGGCCTACAAATTCTTTCACCGGGATGCCTGCCGTCTCATCTTTCATTTTCCCCAGGACTTGTTTGTTTTTAATACTATACAGAGGATGCGATGGATCATAATTGCTGGTATCGAATCTATCTGACTCAATTTCCATGTCCCAGTAAAAATCTTCAGTCTCTACCTCATAGAACAGACTGTCGGTATCCGTGAAAAGTAAACGCGCTCGGTCTCCATATTTTGGACGCATGAACTCGTAGTGAAATTCATACATTGTGAGTTTGGAAAGTTCGAGGATGCAAAAACCGGAGTAAGTCGGTAAGTCGCACTTGATGTTACGAAGTCTCAAGTTTACTTGTATGAGATTTTCGTTGAGGATCTTGAATGAATCCGCGTGTGGCAGAGTGCTGTACTTGACAAATTTTTTTGGATTATCGAACAACTTCACGGATAAACGCCCCGATTTATTTTCCATTGTCTTTCCAAAAACCGAATTATTTTTCAGTTTGAAAAAGTCTTTTTCGAACGTCGTCGTTGCGAGTTGACGCTTCTCGTTGTTAAATTCTATGTAAGATTTTAGCCATTGCTTCTGACGAAATTTTAGAATTCTGTGAATGCCTTTCAAAATTAAACCGTGCTTCAAGTAGAATTGTAAATTCCTGTAATGAACTATATAGTTTTTCTTCGGGAGCAGGTTAGTCGTCAGTTTGGAAGTAGAAACGATCTTCTTGTTTCCTGCCATTTCTTTCATGAAGGGAGACATGAGTTTTGGAATTATTTTACACTTTTCCGGCGCTAAAGGATAATCGTTGTGATTATCGTGTAGTTCGGATGGATAGTCCAAGTCCACTTCCAATATATAACCGTATTCCGAATCTTTTTCAACCGATGCCAAGCAAAATTCGAGAATTTCTTTCCTCGTCAGCCAACTAAATCGATCGTAGGGAAGGAATTCCGTCATGGCTAGTCCGTATAAGTTGTTGACATCCAAATCTACTAGATATAGACTAGGTAAATTTTCGTCGTAAGTATCTGGTAGATATTTGTTATTGGCGATCGAATGCCTTTTCGACACAAAAGTTGTTCCACCTCTGATACCGGAAGTTATAAAGTTATGCTTTCCTCCGTGCGTAAACAGTTCTAGTTCGGCTTTGGTTTTTTTCAAGGCGGCTGCCCAACTAAACCCTGGTGTGGATACGTAGTAGCAAGGATCTATGCCGTCATTGACCGAGCAAGTTTCCCTGAAAGTCTGAAAAATGTCGGCTAGAAGATACACGTCGATCATCTGATATGCGAGATGGTAATTTTTAAAAACCTTCTCCTTCAGCAACTTCCAAACTGACGTTGCGTGATCGTACTCCGTGTCGGTGATGCCTTCACCTCGTAGAGAGGAGAAGAATGCCGCTTTAGGAGGTAATTCCTGGTCCTCAAACACGTCCATAGACTGCACGTACTCGTACGGGTAGTGGCCTTTTTGCGTCAATAAATCCAAGATTTCTTCCTTTTTCGCTTCTGGCTCGAACCAGTCTACCGAATCGAGAGCAGTTTTTAAGATGGGGAAAGGACGATCTTTCTTGTGGTTTTTAGCCAAAGTTTCGAGCGAGGAAGATAGGAAACTATAACTATCTAAAAACCGCAACCTTACCGAAAGGTCCTTTCCACCGAAGGAAAAGTACCGCGTAATGGTCATACTCATGAAACGCTCGGTGTTTCTAGCAAGAACATCTACTCCCGAAGGGAAGTTTTCTGTCGCAGAAATCAGTAGATGCATATCGTAACCTTCCAAGTTGTGGAAGACGACCGGGATAGTATTTATTGTCTTAGCCTCCAGATTGCATTTTACGTGAGAAGCACCTCTGAACTTTCCCGTGAAGTGGCAGTGATCTCTCACTTTATTGGAGATGATGACTTTGTTGCAGTAGTAACAAGTATCGGTTTTCGAGAACTGAATTTCATCGTCGGCAGTCATCATCAGATGTTTCGGTCGTGAGATAATCGAGGCAAACTTTTGAATTTCGCTATTCATACATTCGTAAAACTTATCCACCGCGTCCTCGCCGAGGTAGAATTTTTGACTCACGATTTCATTTTCTGGACCAACAACGACGTAGCCAAAACTAGTAGGCGAATGCAAACTGACTTTAGTAGACGAACTTGAGGATGGATCGGTGCTACTAGTTTGCACGGGTCTGAGCATACATTCGAAATCTGCATAAATTACCCAAGGATGAGGATTGCGTCTATCGTAGTGTAGGAATTTTAACGTGTTAGCGCCGGGTGGTAAGAAAGTTAGTACTTGCGCCCTATTCAATCTCACACATTTACTGGTGTGCTCCATCATGAATTGTTCTTTACCAAAGGCAGTGAAGCAGTTACGACAGTAAAATTTCCTGTTACTTCCAACACCTCGAAATCTGAGTACCCTATCAATATCGAGGATGGCGCAGTAATGAGTATTTCCTTTTTCGTCGGCTATGAGTAACAGGTCAATTAGTTCTCCTTCCATATTTTTGTTCACTCTCACCGGGTGTAACCCTATCGATCCCTTGTAAGAAATTACGTTAATGGACAAATTGTTGACTCGTTCGAAGGAATCAATTTGCCGTAGACTCACGGGGAACGTCAACATGGAATGGTCTACGGTATTCAAAAATGGTTCGTAATATTTAACTTCGGTTTCGTAGCACTTATTTTAGCGGCTAAAACGGAATATAGAAAGCACTTTTCGTCAGAATTTTCCACATTCACTATAACTTCGCTTTTTTTGCGTAATGCACTCGGCAAGGGTAAGAAAGAACTAGGGCAAAAAGGATTGATTTTTGCCACTTTGACGGTTATACCCCAAACTTTCAAAAAGCGCCAACCACTACCTTTTTCTTCGAAAGTTTCGACTGACTGTTGTATTTTTTTGCAAGCATCCTCCAAGATTTCCGACACATCAGATTCATTGTAAATAGCTGTATAGAGGGACCAGAAATAGGCTCGCACGGTGTTGGAATCTCTGGTAAAATCTGCCTCTAAACACAGTTGAAATTTACAATTGGTCAGTTGATCCAAGCAAGTCGTGATTAGATATTTAAGCGGACAATACAGTAGATTGAGCGCTCGAGATGAATCGAGACATTCAATTTTACGGAAATAAATTCGATGCGTATCATCATGCACCAACTTGCACCTTACTTCACCTTCAATATCTTTCAACTCGTTTTCGAAGAGTAAACACTCTGGTCGAAGATCGGATCGATGGTTGGGAAGATGATGGATCAAATCTTGCTGAGTTGCGTAGACCTTTCCACAGTATGCACATGTAAACGATGATTTTGAATTCATTTTCTTTTTCTTGAAAGAAAAATCGTTCATTCCTTTTATTATTATTCTTTTATTATATACGAAATAATTTTCCCAAAAAAACACGAGGAAAAAATGAGGAGATAAATTGTAGTTCCTAAAAAAACGACGAATTAGAATTTAGAAGATACACTTTAAAAAAAAAAGAATATTCCTTACATAGCACTAACAAAATAAATGGAAATTTTTTGCATTTTATTTCTGGACCCTGCACGGGGAGTTACTACAACCCAAACGGGGAGTTACTACAACCCAAACGGGGAGTTACTACAACCCAAACGGGGAGTTACTACCAACCCATAAAGGGGAGTTACTGCCACCCTACAGGGGAGTTACTACCACCCGAGAGGGGAGCCAGTAGTGGAGATTCCCTACTCATATGGTGCATGTAGCCCTGCCCAACTGCACCAGGGTTGGGAGGCCGTGTGTTCGAGTCCAGAACTGCATCTGGACTGAATTTTAATCGTCATAATATGCGCCATATTAGAAGTTGCACATATGCTATGGTGCATGTAGCCCTGCCCAACTGCACCAAGGCTGGGAGGCCGTGTGTTCGAGTCCAGAACTACATCTGGACTGAATTTTTTTTCCTTGGATCTCTCCTTATATAGGGAAAATTATTACCCATGATGCATTGCACCGCAATTTTCCAAACGGGTGGTTGTCATGGTAACTGGAACCAGAATTGCCGCCATTTTTCTAAGATGGCCCCCAGGTTTCAGTTTCAATTTCCGAAATTATTTAAAATGCCCATAACTCGGTAACCGTTGGTCCTAGAGCAAAACGGAGAGAAACTTGGCCCCATGCATGATACCCTGCCCGCAATTGGCCTCACCTATCAGTTGGCCCGGTCAAAAATTATTTTGGCCACCGAAAAAAAAAATTGGCACAGTTCCAAAATCCGAAATATGCCCGCAACTCGGGAACCGTCGGTCCTAGAGAGAAACCGTTCGGGATTTGACTTCCTTGAGCCGTGCCCTACGTGTAACCCATCCCGGAAATTGGGTACCTCGAATTTGGGCCCACCCTGAAAATTCGAGAACTGTCGATCTTAGAGCGAAGCGGTTCGGGATGTGTGTTCCCCAGGCTGTACCCTATGCGTGATCCTCTCTACAAAAAAAAAGACACTTTCCCACCATCCTCCACATCAACTAAAACGAAAAAAGGTAGCAAAAGGCACACTCCTCCATATTGATGAAAACCGGAAGTGACGTCCCAACTTTCATCACATGACCGGAAGTGATGTCATTACCCCCATTTTGATCACGTGATCGGGATATCATCATAGAAGATAGCAAAAGCATTGATGAAGAATGAAAAAAGGTAGCAAAAGGCACTTTCCCATCCTCCTCCAGATTACGAAAAATCCGGAACTGACGCCCCCACTTTTCATCATGTGATCTGAAGTGCATCAATACCCCCACTTTGATCACGTGACCGGAAGTGACATCATAGGAGGAAGCAAAAAGTACTTTCCCACCGTCCTCCACATCGACGAAAGCTGGAAAACAGATAGTAAAATGCACTTTTCCACCATCCTCCAGATTGACGAAAAATGGAACCCCACTTTTCAACAGATGATCGGAACTGCATCATTACCCCCACTTTTATCACGTGACCGGAAGTGGGGGGTATATATGTGTAACCGAATATCGTATTTTACCACTACTTCCTTTCCTGTTGTACGATGACAACAAGAACGTGCAGTATGTACGTGTTGTATCATCCACGCATTTATACCGACTGTTCCTTATTATTGGCCTTCCTTATTATTTCCTCTGGATTATTATTGAATTATTGAATTTGTCTATTTGAGCTCACATGCCGTTACATGCACACGTTCCAGAGAATTGTACTTTTTATCGTCTGCTGAGCATAAACATGGATTTGGATAGAGGTTGTAGGTTAATCTATGATATTTGTAGTCTCTATTTTTTAGCTCGATTCCATGTTACGAGAGGTAAACAATTATTTTGTTATTGCAGTACTTACTTGTCCTCTCATCCACGTGTTTATACAGACTTTTCCTGTTATTGATTGAATACCACCGTTTGGAATGACGTGTTTAGTACCGGTACGTTTTTTCCTGTTGTACAATGAGAAATTTTTATTATTGAATTTGTCTATTCGATTTACGTCTCGTTACATGCTCGAGTGTTAGGTAGCTGCACTTTTTTCTCGTGCTAAGCATCAAAATGGATGTGGAAACACGTTGTAGATCGGTCTGTGATATTTGTAGTCTGTATTTCCGGTTAGGTTTCCAGTAAGCGATGTTTTGTTTGAATGTTAAACTTTGTTATCTGTAGGACTGGTAAAAAATACGCAATTCTTACACTTAATTTCCTTCTTATTGACCGAATACCTACGGTTCACCACCTACGCACACACCATTAGCCAGCCACGTTATGTCATTACATATTGTCGTTTCATCAAAATGGATTTGGCTAGAGGTTGTAGACTGACCTGAGATATTTGTATTCTGTATTTTCGGTTCGTACTCTAGTAAGAACCATTATTTTCCTACAGTTCGCTATAGAGCCGGTAAAAAAAGAGTGGTGTTTTGTTTTGTTTTGTAGGGTATGTGGGAAACTTCGAATCGAGGGGGGGGGGGATTCACAAAATTACTACTGGTAACCAACAACTCCTATCCTTCACTGGCTTCTGTTTACGGTCTAGGGGTTTTTTGTCCTCGCTTATCCCTTGATGGTATGAACGGGAATGACTTAGCAGCAAGTCTGCGAAGGGGGGGGGGGGGGTGGCCCGAGTTTCATTCACTGGAGGAATAGAGCATGGGTTAGGCGGTTGACGGCTCTAAGGATTAAAAACGCTCCAGGTAAGTTAAAGTTTCAACCCAGGCTATTCGTACACTCTCACACAAACCTTCAAACATTCAATTATAAACTCTGCAACTGCAATTCATGGGCAAACGACACTGTACAAAAAAGCTTACATTTATTATAAACATTAACTCTGTACAAGAATTACACATGAAAGTTAAAAATTATTCACATTAAAGAGAAATTCGGATGTACATTGACCGAGGGGTTCGATTACAATTTTTCCCTCTCACACGGGTGCTCGCTTCGATTGCTTCACTTGCTTCGGGCTACGGAATCCATTGTACCCCCTGAAGGACACTTCGGGAACTCATGGATGCAACGGATAGCGATTTATGCAATAAAACGGGAGAAAGAGCAATGGAATTAGTTGCACTGTTCACTTAATTATCGATTGGTCGTATTCACCCCCTTCTACTTCAAAATGCACCACTCTCTTCTAATTCGAGGCACATTAAACAGGCTTGCTTCTACTTGCGCTCAAATAAACCATGCCGGACTACGTTTTTTGGACATCCCAACTAATAAGTGATTAGCACGCCAATCGCCAGGAAACGCTCCCACTCCAACTCCACTGATTATATTCTTATGAACTATCAATTAAGTCATAATTGGAAAGGAATAACGGGTAGAATATTCACCTTCTGCTTCCCCTCTCTTCCATGAACTTTAGGTGCTACGTCCCGTAGTGCAGGAATCCAGACAGATTAATTCAAGTTCCAATTGAATTTAGGCGTTCCAGGCTTTTTCGTGGGCGTCCATCAACATGGCTGGCAAGGATTACGGAAGGGGTTGTCAGACCAAGTATCTCCCATCGCAACCTCTCGAGGGCATTCGGTCGATCCTCCTTTTTTTTTTCCATGGGCGACGCGCACTTTTATCCAGTATGGAAAATTTGCATATATCGCTCATGAAACACATAATCTTATAAAACAACGAGCACAACTTACATCAAAATAGGTTAATTAACCCAGTTGTTAAAAAAATACTGGGAAATTAGAAATAAATTTGATACAATACTTACTAAATTAAAGAATAATCTTACAAGACGATAATCACTCAACAAGGCCCATCGAGAGGCAGCAGCACCGGCTTCCACAAGATCCAGACGCATCAACCAAACCAGTGCGGGGGAGGGTGGCAAGCGAACGGCGATTCGGCAATACGACCGGCCATGCTCCCCACGGAGTGCCAAACGTTCACAAAAAAAGCCAAATGCAAAATTTGAGAGAAAATTTTCCCACAGGTACGTAAATCTATTTGATATCGTGGAGTTTCTTAAATTACGCTATTTTCACAATTAATTTCCTTGTTATTGGCCTCACATTTCGAACTGTTTTTTTTTTTTTTGTATGACGATCTGTTATACTCTGTAATCTGTTATACTATGTAATCTTGCTTTTGGAACTGATTTTGTTCACCCTTCCCTACTTTTACTGTAGCTATATTTGTACACAATTCGAAGTGATACATTTCTCTACCTCTACAGTTATGTTACGCGGTCAATTATTCCCTTTACAATACTTATATACAACACTGTTTATAAGTGAATAAAAAAACTACACTTTTCACGGTTACGTTCAATGGTCAAAACCCTTTCCGGTTTGGGGCTCGCCTATGATTGGCTGGGGATGTCGACCTCTACCATTTTCTTCCTCCCGTCACGCCTTCAGCCCCAAAAGCGAGTCAAAGGTTAACATGGGGGTACCCATCTAACAAAATGACTTCGTTTCCTCTTCCTCTTCACCTCCGGTTAACATGACATCACCGATTTGGGAAATGGAGGCATTTCTTGGTTTCATGGGGGCAGCCGTCTTGTGCGTGTGTGTGTGTGCGAGTCTGCCATATCGCATTATTCTCTTACTGAGCTAGCTTCAATTCGAAAAAATTGTTCATGTACGAAATATAACGGCTATAATGAGATTGTTACATTAGTGTCGGTTTAGGGCATCCGATCCAAGGATGCCGAATACCTGGATCCTGGGACCCCGCACGAATTTAATCGCGAAAATTCCGGGATTGAAACAGTTTCAATCCTGGGATTTTCGATATTGAAAACTGGCTAAAGTCACGCAAAAAAGATACGCCTTTTAACGACTCTTAAACTGGCACTATCACAAAATACCGTGGCGCCAGTATTGGCAGAGGTATTGTTAACCTTCACTGCTTGCTCCCTGGTGCACGAGCACGTACCAAATTTTCACCCAATAATTAAGGAGGCTCGTGGCTGGTTTGTTTCGTTAAAAGAACTGGCGTTCTACAATGTACAAGTGTACATTCCTTCGCTTGTTGCAAGCAAGTGCTAGGTAGTACTGCATAGGGCTAGATGTTTCCAGATTCAGCCTTTCAAGCGCTGAAAGTGCCACTTTAAATCGTGCCTTCTTTAGCCAACTGTTGGCTCTGGTTTTCCAGTTAATATCCATCTTCCGATGAACGTCCAATTTCCATTCTATAATATCAAAAATTAAATTTTTACTCCTAATTAGATTTTTAATCTTATTTCCGACAATACTCTAGGCCGAGTACTCAATACAAAGAACTTTCATGGGAGCACGATTTTGAGTTGTGGGAAGGAATTAGTTGAGCACACAAAGTCGTAAAGCATAACTGAGGTTCAGGCCTATTTCCTGGAAGCTGAGTTGGAATCAAGCCTCAGCATGAACTTCCATGTTAAACGTCAAACTTTGAACTCCTATAGTCTCGCCCAGAATTGACATAGATCAACGAAATTCGGTATTTGGGGTCGTGTCGCAACTATTTCACGGCATTACAAATTTTAATGACAACAATCGAACCGTTTGGCGTCCACACTATGACCATTTCTTGTTTTTGTTCTTGTTGTTGGGACTCTTTGCCTTCACCTGGAGACCGAACCACTGAACCGATTTTTAAGTTCTATAGCTTAAAACGTAGGTATATGGACATGGCCTAAAGCTTTTCGCAGGTAGTTCTATAGCTAAATGGGCTAGAACGTTTGTTCTAACCTAGAGATCGAACTAATGAACTGATTTTCAATTTGTATAGCTTAAAATGTAGGTATTAACACCAACCAGGGCCTTTTGAACACGATTTTTGTGTGACTGCAGTATTCTCGTCGGCAGATCAATTATTATTGTAATGCACTGGGCAGAAATCACTAAGTGGAGTAACTTTTTGCAAATCGAGCTAGAAACATGAAATTTGGTACACAAGTCGTGGACCCCATGAAATACCCACAAGTTTCTTCAGCACACACACCCCCCCCCCTTCCCAGCACCCTCCGCCCCATGCCCCTTCCCAGGGGCTTTGGCAACAAATTCTTACAGAGCAAGCTAATATCATGAAATTTGGTGCACAAGTCATTCTTAGCAGCATAAATCGAATGAGCCATGGAACCCACATGAAATACTCACAAAGGGACCCTAGCGGGGGGCCCCCCCCCCGGCGCCTGAATATGGATTGGCAAGTAACACCGTAGCGAGCACAGACCTCCGAGAGGGCAGAAGTAACTTGTAGTTAAAGGGCACATTCTATACGGACTTTTTTTTTGCCTTTCTTTTTATCCTTTCTTTTTTAACCTTTCTTTTGCACTTTTCAGGCCTCGGCTTGCCCTTTTTGGGCCTTTTATAGGCTTTTAATGGACATTTTTTCCTACGGATTTTTTTTTTTACCCTTTCTTAACCTTTTTTGCTCTTTTCAGCCCTTTTTTTTGGTCCTTTTTCTAGACCTTTAGGCTGTTTCTCAGGCAACGCCGCACCAGCAAATGTCCGCACAAAGGGCCATTTTTTTTTTACAAAAAGGGCAGGGATATGCCCCCCTTGCCCCTTCCTGTGCACGCCACTGATTTAACACATACGTAAAATTTAAAAATTCGTCATTAAAACATCTATATATACAGTGCGAGTTTTAATTATCATTCGATTGATTGTGGACGTAGTTTGATTGTTGAAGGTTTGTTCGCTACAAGGAATGGAATTCAAAGGGTTTAACGAGCGTTAACCACTCCTGGTCATCTGCCCGAAGCCCTAAGGCCCTATGTCTGCAACAGCCAGATTCCCTATGCCTGCGGCCTTGCAGTGCTGGAAACACCGGTTCTCGTCAGATCCCCGAAGTTAAGCAGCATTGGGTAGGAATGGAATTGTTGTAGCCTAAACAATGATGAGAACATAAATCATGCTAGTGTGTCGCTGCCAAGTAACAATAGATCATCTCATTGTAGACATCCGATTGTTAAAAATTGATTGTTAATGATAAAAAGGCGGCTCACTAGCAGACATGTGTTTGTTAACTGTAAGCAACTAAAAGCATATTTTGGCATTTTGAGGATAAATCCCAATGCGACAGAAATGTTTTAAATTTTGGAAAATGTAAGGGGAAGGGTCAGAGATTAAGAAAAACTGAAATTTAAAGGATGAGTGTCCACCAATAATAGAGAAAAAGGTGAGTCAATAACGTTGTTTTTATGTAACTGTCTAGCTAGCTACTGGCTAGCTAAGATTTTTCCCATGTTAAATCCCATAGACTTTTTGCTCACGGCTAGCGCAAAATTGAGAAGGCCTACGTAGCTGAAATTTGGCACACTGATGCATGGTGATCTGAGCATGGTCCTTTTGTTGGATTGAGAGTTGTAGGGGTCAGGATAAATGCGTGGGAGGGTTTTGAAATTCGCCACCAGCGAATTTAAATTTCGTTTCTTAAGGATGCACGTTAGATGATGGTTACGCAACAATACGAGCGTCCACGAGCTAACGGGGTTTTTGTTAATAGCCCAAAAATAAAATGCTTTGCGTTCGGCTGTTTTAATAACAGTGACCTTTGGGGGTTTCATTATTGAAGGCATTATTCGATCGAGCATGTTAAACTATTTCCAGCTGTATAAAGTTATCCGGAACGACCAGTTTGGTTTCTTACCTGGTCGCTCCTCCACAATGCAACTCCTCCTTGCAATGGATCTTTGGACTGAATCTCTGGACCTTGGTATTCCTTTTGATATCTTTTATTTTGACTTTCAGAAAGCATTTGAATCTGTGGTTTTAACCAAACTAATACATAAACTTCAAATACATGGCATTGCTGGCTGTTTATTGAATTGGATTAGGTCCTTCATTTTCAATAGATCCCAGAGTGTCGTTATTAGAACGACGTCTTCAACGCAACAGAGTGTTATCAGCGGAGTCCCGCAGGGCTCCGTTTTGGGTCCGTTCTTATTTGTTGTTTTCCTTAATGACCTTCAGTGTCTAAAACCGTTGGTAAACCATCTACAATACAAGTTCGCGGACGACTTAAAGTGTGGGTCACAGATCCTTACTTTGGCCGACGGTTACGAACTTTCATGCCATGTCGATATGATCAAACAATGGTCAATCGATTGGCAACTTCCGTTGTCTCAGGACAAGTGTATTGCTCTGCAACTGGGAGCTAACAACCCCAACCTTATGTACAAACTGGCAGGAACGAAACTTAAATCAAAAACTGTATGTCGGGATCTAGGAGTATGGATTACGTCGGACCTGAAATCCACGGTTCATTGCCACAAAATTTCGGCTCTCGCTTTTCGCAGACTGGTCGTGGTCAATAAGTGTTTCGTCTCCTCATGTATTAAAACTCGCGTTTGGGCCTTACGGGTGTTTGTTCGTCCGTTCCTTGAGTACGCGAGCCCGGTTTGGTCGCCATATCTTCTCCAGGACATTGATTTGTTGGAATCGGTGCAGAGAAGTTTCACTCGTAACCTGCCCGGTCTACGTGAACTTTCTCAGGGTGAACGACTGCGACAAACTGGTCTTGAGCCACTCGAATTAAGATGACTGAGGGCCGACATCAGCCTTACATACAAGATTGTTCACGGGCTATTGGCTGTAGATCTTCCTTTCTTCGAGCGACATCCATTATCATCAACTCGGGGGCACTCCCTTAAGCTGCGTGTTCAATCTGCAAGCAAGGATTGCCGCAAACATTTTTTGCGCTACGTGTTACTACCATTTGGAATGGCCTCACGGACGATATTGTAACTGCTCCAACAACAAACATTTTTATTAAACGTTTAAAATTATTCTCATTGAAACACTGTCTATTGCGCCCGTACCATTAGAGCTCATGGTGTACATGTCACTCTGTTTAACCAATTTACCTGGACCGGTGTTAGTGGCATGCCCTACCGTTATCCACCCTTTCACGAGGAAAATTGTATTATTATTATTATTTCTGTATGACTAAACTAGCATCAACTAGCATGCAACTAGTGTGCATGGCGTCATGTAATACTTACCCTTGAGATTACCACGGTGTTTAGTTAGAAGGATAATTGTTAGAGCAAATTGTTAGTCTAGGCAACAATGTGCCAATTTCAACTTATTTTCAGGGCAACAACGTCCCAGTTTCAACTTCATGCCAAAGAATTGACACACTTGCAGGTCTTCATTGTTCCCCTTCCGGGGTCGTTGCGGTTTGTTTTATTTCTGCTATGAGACTTTGGTTTATAATGTAAGAAGAAGAAGATGTCAATGAAATCTTGAAAAGTTAATGGGAAGGTGCAGGGATAACAAAACAACTGAAGGGGATGCGCTGATTGAGTGAGCGAAGCGAACGAAATCAGCGATTGTTAGCCAGTGTGTCCAAAAATGGGATTGAAGCAATTTAAGCAAGTGAAGAATGGTCATACAATAAATTAAGCCATGGCAATTTGGCTAATCTAACGGCTAATTGGCAATGGTAAATTTGAAAATTAGAAATGTGAAAATTTATAGAAAAATTCCTCTAGAAAAAAGCTACAGATGAAGATCACGGTGTACCCTTGTGTACGTTCACAGCCCTATGAAAGTTGTGATATCCACCCAAAACCAAAACTGATAGAAAAACCCGCCAAGTTTCCAAAAACGATCGTCCTTTGAAGGTAGTGATATCATTCAACCAAGGAAAGGCCGCCAAGGTCAATCCTATTAGCCAAGTTAATAGCACCCAATAATACTTTGGACGTTAAATGAAAACTTGAAGATTGTTACAGCGAGTAGCAATCTTCAAGTTTTCATTTAGCTTTCGAACTATTAGTCGGTGCGATTAACTTGGCTAATAGGATTGACCTTGGCAGCCTTT
>JAHWFP010215186.1:0-33525 GCA_023313725.1 Lithobius niger
CACGTTATTTGCTGTTTTCGTTGCGAGGCGGCAGACATAAAACCGCCGCCATGTAGGAATTTGAGGTGATTTCTAGCTTCTAGCTGCGAGAATGCAAAAGCGAGTGGTTGCGAGTGGTTGGGTGCCCTCAATTGATGTGGCAAATTACCAGCGATCTCTAAAGGGTCCAGTTAGCATAGTGGTCTACTGCAACGAAGGCTCAATTTGAACACCTGGACTCATTTTATTTTTTGCCTCATGATGACACATGGAGTTATTTGGTCATTGCTGCTCTTCACTTGTCATCCTAGTTGATCACAATGTTGGCTATACATTGTGTTTCAGTTCATTTATGACTTTTGGTGACCAGCAGAAGATTCTGATCCGTCTATAGAGCAGCGTCAAGTGACGTCATTTGGCTGCGAGATACAATTTGGAGGTAATAGCTACAAGGTGCACTAGATTAAAATGTAAAGAGAAAAAACGGCACTTCTAGTCAAGACAGTGCTTTGAGATCGGATTTCTTAGGCTTAAAATAATGTTGTTTTCTCCAACAACAAAAATCGCGCGTTATACGCTTAAGAAATCCAGTCTAATAGCATTGGCTTCAGTAAGACGACCTTTTTTTCCCCTCCAGTGCCCCTTGCAGATAACCCAGTTACTGGCTCTACCATAAAGTTATGTACAATAATACTACGTCATGTTACTGTCCTATTGGCTGGGAAACTTCATGAAATTTTGAAAACGAAACAAAAAATGTGTTTCAGTTGCGAAAAATCGTGTATGCAATGGGTATCAGTCCATTTCCCCGGTTTTCGGACCTTTTCGTCCACGGGCATTTCGTCCTGTGGACTTTTTGTCCCTGAACGATTCGTACCCGGATTCTCGGAAGGAGCCATTTATTCACTATCTTTGTTGTTTTGTAAGTCAACAGTGTGCGCGTACAGTTCTTGATGCCACACTGCTGGAGTTTCATTCTTCATATACCCCGGCAGTGAGTTTCTAGCACTTCCGGTTGGGGAGGTTTTAGGATGCTGATTGTCCCCATAGAATGCGCGGCCTTTATAATTTGACTGCATGCTACCATAGGTATATCGGCTACCATTCGCTGCCAGATGTGTGCTCGATGTATGGCTCATTCTGGTACCGTGCAGTTTTGGGTGCGCACATTTCGAGAATTAATAGTCTGCTGTGGGACGAATTGTGCGGGGAAGAAAATCCCTATACCTCTCATTTCCCGATGGCAGACTATTGTCTGAGGTCTGAACAATCGCCAGAGGATTACTCGGGAAACATCCCGGCGTAACATACGCCAGTCTAGCTGGTTCCCGAATACCTAATTACCGGTCGGAATGGCGCCGACACCCTCCCCCCGCTACCCCCCCCCCCCCGCATCCTCCTGCCTTCCTCCCCCACATTCTCCCACTGCATGGTCAGATCGAGTCACCTCCCTGGTCACCCCTTTCCCCTTTCTCGCTAGAAATTCAGTAACACACACGCACACATATGATGAATTTGCTCAGTGCCACCCAAGCCTATTACATATAGAGATTTGCACGTGAAAATTGTCGAACTGCCCTTTAATTAAAAGTTCGGGACTCATTTCTTGTTTTATATTTGTTGCATTGTTTTGTTTCAGTCATGATGTCTGTTCGTGGTAAGCCCATCATTTTCGCCCTTGTCCTGGTGACCATCCTGGCTTTTGCAACCCAAGTCGAAAGCTCCCCGATGTGTGACCTCCTCCTTCGTCAGCCTGGGGCGGGCACTGATCTTTGCTCCCACTACCGTTCCAGACGAAAAATCGATAACCCAGAATTGGTCAAAGAACAGCTTTGTGACTACCTCTGCCAAACGGACGATGGTGGCAACTTTTGCGACTGTGACCGACACCCCTTACCAAAAAAATGAATAACCGACTAGATCCACGAGCAGTTGTTTCATAAATATTAAGCTCTTCCAAACACGCTGGTAAATATTTATGTAGAGTATGGGGTGTATGAGAGATAAAGTCATCCACATTCTAGATGGGATGAAGGTGCAACCTTTCACCTGCAACACATTTTACAGCAGATTAAACTGTCCGCGACCTACCTTGAGTTCTCCGCAGAACGAACACAGATAATCGATTGTACGTTTTCAGTAGCAGAGTGCCTTGTTGATATCCTAGATAGTTACAAAAACAATGGCGGCCGTCGATTAAAGCCGTTCCCTCCAGTAAGACGTAGTCGCTCATAAAATAACTGCAGGACTCAAGATACGCTGCGCACACAATACACTTTGTTTGCGTCCATCTCTTTCTGGTTGTCTTCAGAAGTGCACTTCACTATTTCACCACAATGAAAAAACTGTCACTAAACTTCGGAATCATAAATTATATCGGCATGCATAATTAGTTCCAGGACAGAATAGATTATTTAACATTCTCTTGATGTAACAATAATTACACATGCGTATTCAATATGTTAGCAAATCTGATCCACATAAACGGCATGACACAACCGATGTTCATAATGGCGGAGACAATTATGAAAAACTTACGGTAAAATTGTGTAATTGTCAGTTTTTACAGTGATGAAATGGTGAAGTGGACTTATTACGACGTCCAGAAAGATGTAGAATATTAAAAATTTTGGCGGAGCGAGCGAGCGAAGCGTAGTCTATAACGGACAAGAAATTGCAAAATGTTGGTTGGTTGGTCCGTTGGTTGGTTGCACTTTTTTAGTCTGGGTGGAGTCCAAACGATAGGTTGGATTGGAATGGAATTTGGTACATCGCTTTATGCCCCCAAAAGTATTGCTGATTCAAAATTTGCCGTAAATCGAACCATTATTACGGAAGAAATTATAATATTTTTGAATTTATTTCTAACACTCACCATTGTAAATTTGGAATCCTAACTAGTTAAGGAATTCCGACGAAGCATACACCATGCTAGTGGTATTCAAGTAAAATTTAAAAAACATGGCAAATTAAATTTTGGTTGCTTCTTTCAAGCTAATAACCTTTTCGACGTTACTCAATGAAATCATAACATTTGTTCGTTGCACTTAACCATTATAGGAAGAAACGCAACCATAAAAAACAAAAGGATTCCATTTACGACACATATTACTGTTATTTGAAAAAAGAATGCTTGGAGAAATTAAGTTCAGCATGGCAACGAAAGTGACGTCTATACTAGCGATGGGAATCCCGAATATGAAACCTGAAATCGTCGTAGCAAGGCGATGCGGTCTATATAAAACGAAAGTTTAGAGCAGACGACGTATTTACACCAAAGCACGAAACAGTAAAATGCCTGCCTCTCATAGTTTAAAAATTCCTCGTTGCCACGGTAACGTGAAATCTCGAAACGAAACCGTGTTGCATGAAAGAATAGGCCTAACTCTCGACCCAGTGTTGTTAGCTACTTACCAAATTAGATCGGAGGTAAATATTAGGCCGTAACGTTAAAAATTAAGCCTAAAACCTAAAACTAGGCCTAAAAGCTAACACATTTTTAACCTACAATTGTGATGTTTAGTTCTTTTAAATTGTATAATAGAGATCGCTGTTGCAGTGTGTGATAGAGGTGTGTGACGTAACATTTTCGTTGGTGGCGGTGTCAAGTGTTATACCAGGGGCAGTATTGTGTACGTTTTGAATTATCTGCTTATTGTTAAAAACTATCGTACTGATGATAGTTTGGCTTGCCGTTAAATGCCTTATTATTACTTTTTTAATCAACGTGACATGACAAAGTGTATACTGACGTGCGTACCTAGGCACACACTAGTGTAACACGATGAATCTAAGCAACGTTGCCAAAGAAATTGTATTCACGTCCAATTCACGAAAAGTAAACCATCTCTAAAAACAAAGCAAAATAAACAAAGGCAAAACTGGTGAAGAGGCCACCAAGTTGACAGTGGTTCGGCCCTTCAAAGGAGTGATATAAACACACCAAAACTAACGAAATAAAACAAATTACACCAAAATTAAAACCAAACCAAAAAAATATAAAGAGGTGACCGAGTTGAGAATGGTTCGACCTATAGGCAAAAGGTATAGTTTGTTCCACATTATGTTTTCAGAAAACTGACTGGATGACGACTCGTTTCCTTGCACTAAGAGTGCAAAAACATGTGGATATCACACTTGTAGACTCGACAAAGTTACTGTTATAGAGTTTACGAATGGGATGTTTACGGATTTTTTGCACTCATAATGGAAGAAAATGTGGCGTCATACAGTCAGTTTTCTGAAAGCATAATGTGGAATAAAGTATAGTAGCAATTGTTGAAAACCAATTTCTTGTTGACATGCCACTTTATTAGACATCTGCACGGTAGCGGAGTTGAGTCTAATACACAATTAAAAAAAAAAAGGAATGATGTCATATCAAAAACCAACACTGGTAAAAGGGGCCACCAAGTTCCGAATGGTTCAGCCCTTCAAAGGAGTGATATCAACACACCAAAACATTCGCGAACTTAATCGCACCGAATAATATTGTGGACGTTAAATGAAAACTTGAACATTACAATGTTCTAGTTTTCATTTAACCTTCGAAATATTAAGCGGTGCTATTAACTTGGCGAACGTTTTGGTGTGTTGATATCACTCCTTTGAAGGGCCGAACCATTCGGAACTTGGCGGTCCCTTTTGCCAGTTTTGGTTTTTGATATGATATACGGACTACATTATGCACAGCAGTTCCTGTAAACAATGTGAGAATTATCGTCAGCGGCAGCTCAAACAGCGGTGCCTCTACGTGTTGTTTTATTTTTACTCGGCAGCGATGATCCTCATCTTTAGTGTGGGCTGTGAAAAGAGGCTACAAGTAGCTAAACAGAAAGTAAAGGGTGGAGCGAACCAAAGCTTGTTAACATAAATTTTACACGTGGAATAGGCCTATATTTAAAAAAAAAATGCTATAATAAGAAAAAAGCCAGCAAAGAGCAATAGTATGTCTCACCAAAGCCAAAGAGGCCGACTTAGCCCAGTGAGTATTGCACCCAGATTCTTAAGGAGCATCAAAAACGTGGTATCGTCATTAAAATACAATCTAAATATACAGTTGAGATGAAAATCTGTTCGCTCCACCTACAATAGGCCCAAAGCCTGTTTCCTAGTAATAGTTGAAAATATGGTGCGGGTTACAGTTAAACTGTGATTTGTAAGTTATACTTGAGAGAAATAGTTTTATAGATTTAAAGGTGTGCGCATACAAATGAGAAAGGGCATTTACCTTGCTCAAGTTGTGATGTAACTTAACTTGGATGTCATTTGTTGACTATGCTACAGTGCAAACTAGAAATGTAGAACGACAAGGGTGATGTAATGTTACGGCTGATGTGAAAGAAGGATTTATTTATAAAAGAGTACCTTTCAGAGTAAAAAACCTTGTAAGGCGTGTTAGTGCTTCAGTAGCATCAAACTGTCGTTAGGCTAACTCAGTAAAATAAGTCAAAACAGGTGTGAACTAGTCTGTTTTTTTTTATCTGCCCTGATAAACAAAAAAGCGTCCATAGACGTGTGACAGTTCATTTCTGGTCTTCAAAAATAAGTTTTTAGAAGGAATAAAAGTTAACAAACGAAGCGACAAGTTCAGCATCTGTGTTTGTGAATGTGTCGACTGGATGCGATGAGATGCAATGCGATATCACTATATACAAACAATGTGATTGTGATGCGAACAAAGGTTTAGTTCGAAAATTCTGGACATTGTCTTGGTTCCTGCCGTAATCGAAACTCTATACCTTTTCAAATTCTCGGTTTACCCTCTCTTTATCAGATCTCTTCTAAAGGGTCTACTAATGTTCAAAAGGGAGTTAGTTAGTCTACTGTCAAGCATTAGTTTCCTTCAGTTTATGAAGTCCTACATTGATTAGTCCAACTAAATTACGGGACTTACAAAGAAAAAAAAATTGTGTTCGAGTTAAATGGTTTTTTTTAAGTCTCAGCTGACGTTAAAAAAAACGTAGGGCACGAGGGTGCTGATATTAAAGAGCTCATCTGTTATTCCATTTTAGTAGACACGAAGTTATATTCCAGAAAGAACACAAATATAAAAAAAAAGCCGGAGGCGGCAAAATGGTAAATCCGCCTCTGGTAAGTTTTAGGTATAAGGAAGGAACTTATTATAGATGTATTGTGGAAAATGATGTAAAAGCATGAGCAGCCCTTGTATAAAATCCTGATTTTATATTTGCGGTTTTGCGTGAGTCTCAACTCCTGCTTTGTGAAATGCCGTTGGTAGACAAGCATCCTATCCAGTCCATCCGTGCGTCAAAATAGAGTAATTTTTTTTTCAGCATTTCTCTTGGGAGAACAGGGGATATATACTGCTGTGTGTCTACGTGTGTATGGAACACAGTGCAGGAGTCTATATTAGTTCATTTATAACTTCGTCAAAAATAAAAATAAATCCAGTCTAATAGTAGGGTACTAGTGGTGGCACTTCCAGGGCAGTAGCTTGGCCTACCCTCTAGACTTAGCATTAAACCGATAAACTGCTTAACACGACTTAAATATCGTAAAACAATAATAATAATAATATTTTACAGCATAACGCTTAATCCCTTAACCCTCACCATTATTTCTCCCATATTCTCCCATCTTTTTTGTTCATTCGCTGTTCCCCATATTTCCACATATTTGTGAAGCATTTACGGTCATATGCCCTTTTTTTTAGCCTATGGCATATTGTCTGCTATGATTTATTTGAAATGTAAGAAAATACGCCTAACCACAGCCCGAAAAATAAATTTCATAGCTGTTGGTTCCCTATCCTGTATTCCCAAGACGAGGTTAGAAGTTTAAAAGGGCGGCGTTAATTCGAAATGTTTCCCTTTTTTGTGTGTGAAATGCCTGTGGATGACGCTGTCGATTCGAAAGCTAAATAAATGTTTATTATTTTATTGTTTTTTTCTCAAGCTGTGGTAGACTGGATGTTCTAATTTTTGATAATATTTCGTTATGGATTAAGTGTTTGTGTACTCTGTAAGAGAGAATCGTTAATATTAATTGACGTATTAATTGAAGTATTTTAATTTTTTTGTGTGTTAATTTCCAGAAGCAGAAAACAAGCTGCTACATCACATCGCAAATTTCCTGTTTTAAAGAAAAAATAACTCGGTTTTGTAACCTCTGCAAAATAAATTATTGTGCATATCAGAGTACTTTTTTTTTAATATTAGGAAATATGATTAATCTCCATCTTACAGATTAGTCAGAATAAGTACGGACATGGAAAACTTGCACTAAAAGACACGTACTGACAAGATGCTATATTTATTTTCATACAATTTTTAAAGCTTCTCAAAGTCCTCGTAAGCATTTCTGGCGGGCGACTGGCCTACGAACGCAACGGTCTTGTTCACTCTTCTTTTCATTGACATGTATGTGCCTCAGGGTTCATATGGCTTTTAACATTTTCGGTTAGTTTGCTCCTCACTATCTATATTGTCTTGTTTAAAGAACACATCATGTCGGTGTTTCAAGACGTTAGGCCGGACGTTTTAGGCCCCTTTACCCGTACGAGCCATCCTTGTACGTTATTTTGATCTAGTTTTATTCTAACAGTCAAGAACTATAGTCCTAGTTTATTCCTGAGTTTGACCACCATGATGCAGAGTTTATTCCACCGGTATTGCTCCTGACTTGTGATCGTCAACATAGTTGTATTAATTATTTAAAGGTGTCGTTTTCCTAATCACGTACTCTCTCTCTCATACACAAAATCTCCCCCAACTGCCAGTTTATCGGTTTGGCTCGAATGATCCGTAACGTGTGAAAAATGACTGTCCTTTGTGCATGACGTCATTTATCACTGTTGCCTGAACGTTGACTGAGCTTGGTTGTTGTTTGGGATGTTGTTGTTCAGTTAACGGGTAATAATATGCGTATTGGTCAAACACGCAATGCCCCCCCCTCCTCCCCACACACACACAGGTAATAGTCGTACTGGGCCTCCTCCCCACTCTCAGAGTATCGCTTTGGCTTGAGCAATCCGTACCGTGTGAAAAATAACTATCCTTCGTACATGACGTCATTTAAGACATGCCTCTGTGATGACCGCGCAGAGCAAATTGTTAGTCGAGGCAACAATGTGACAATTTCAACTTCTTTTCAGGGCAACAACGTCCCAGTTTCAACTTCAAGCCAAAGAATTGACACACTCGCACGTTTTCATTGTTCCCCTTCCGGGGGTCGTTGCGGTTGCTTCATTTCTGCTATGAGACTTTGGTTTATAATGTTAGAAGATAAAAAATGAGCAATGTTTTATACAGCAGATTGAATTATAAGCTGCGGTAATGACTTACATAAACTTGCCAAGACGACTGCTAATGTTAAAGTACGAATTCGAGACACTCTTATCTAATAAGGAACTGGAAATTATTTATGGTCGTGGGGGGGGTGCATAGGAAATAAAAATGGGACCACCAAATTTTCGATGATTCCCTCTTTGAGACTATGAAAGAAATCTTGACCCCCTCACTCGAGGTCCAAAAATAATGTGACCCCCCCCCCCCCCCAAAAAAAACCCATTGATACCCACTTTCGTATTTCCATTAAGACAGTCTGCAGATGATTCCTGTAGCCAAGGTTAGTACTGTAGATTAGATTAGCGTGATACATAATTTGTAATGAACACTTTATGTGACGTACAAATTTGTATGTACATAGATTTTGTGGCTTCTATTCCATAATACATATTCGAAGTTTAAAATCATAAAATGAAAATCATTTACCATGCGTTGCGCAAGTCAAGTAACTAATTGCCAAGTAGTAAACGTGAACTTCAGCCGATGGGTTATAAACAAGGTGTTATTGAATGTCTGAGCAATGCTAAACAGCTAAATATTTGGGTGGGAGGGGAGGGAGGCGTTGGATTAGAAGACGACAACCCATGGCCTCTCCTCAGCATGACATCTAGATCTTCCTTCTCTGGAGATTTTACCTGCCAGGCAAGCAAGGGGCATTCGCTGTGCCCCCTTCGTATCGCTAATTCCAACCAAGGCACGATGTAATGTTAAAAATTGTAAAAATAAACAAGCAAGAAACTTGTTGCAACCGAAAAAAAATCTCAAAATAGGTCTTTTAAACGTTGCAATAGGTTTCAAAATTTAATTTTACGCCTTTATACTTCCCCAAAAGACCACAAGATTCATTTCCAATCTCCTCTGCCGCCTCCCCCCTCCCCACCAACCTTTCTGGTATGGTACGTTAATACTGCGTTTTATAGCTTTTCTATATTCGTTGTCAATTATTTTAGACACGTAGTAAATGCGTTGTGCCGCCTTCTCACTTGCTTCGGATCTATTACATAAAGCGTTAGTAAATTCGGATAAAATATTCAGCCGCGTCGGAGTAATTCAATTTGTTCGTGACATTTGTTCACACATTCTAAGAGGTGTGCGCCAGAAAAGATATATATATGCGCTTCAAAAAGTGGTTGTGGGCAGGAAAAAAGGTGTGCGCATTACAAATTCAGTAGGAAAAGTCACACGCACAAAAATACGAATTCGAGATCTAGATGGGACCGCAAAACCAGAACCGAATACGTTTGCTTATAAATTATCGCCACAATTGAGCAAAGTCAGCATGTGAGCTGGCACTGCGTCCATAACCAGAGGCACGACCAATTTAATGACGAGTGAAACCATGAGGCCAATGGCCTTTCGCAGTGGCTGCAGGCTCGTCATCAGGCCGCAAGCCCTGCCAAGAAGCGAAGTGCCACCGCACCAACATTGCAGCCCCGTTCCGATGAATTTCAAATCTTTGACTTCGTATGTTTCATCCAAGTAGCACATGAGTAGTTCCATGGTAACTTCCGCCTTTTCCCATTTGGCGTACACCTCCATGGTCTTCGGCGTTGCTGGGGCTAATGTCGTTACATCCCGGTCGCCAAACCAGGGCAAAGACAGGGAAGGCATCTGAAAATTTAGCAGATATTCTGGAAGGGGGACTCCGGCTCTTTCAAACATGTATTTCCTGTTGGAGAAAAAAAGATAATTTATCACGTTATTTTTATTTAAAAGATCTCCATTTCAGTTTAGAGTTGGGTTGGATAGTAGTCAATATATTAAAAATAGAACAGAATTAAAAAAGAAAAGGTACAAGAAGCACCCACCCACACAAGACAACATACAATTAACAAACAAGCATATCAAAACGAGATTTGAAGGCATTGAGAGATGGGGCACAAGCAACATGAGAGGGAAGGGCATTCCAGGCATGGACAACCCTTTCCGTACAAAACTGAAAGCGAAGTTTAGTCCGGGACACAGAACCACAGATGCGAAAAGGGTGGCCACGAGTAAAATTGAAATTCGGTGGAAAAAAAAGATCAGAGTTAACGTTAAGGAGGTTATGAGTAAGTTGGTAAGGATCATGCTCCCACGATGAACGCGGAGTTGAATCTCACGTACACGATCAGGGTTGGGGAGAGAATGAATGGTGGAACACCATTTAGTAATTCGCCGCTGACAATTTTCAAGACAGTTTAAAGAGTAAAGATTGTAAGGGCGGCAGATTTGAGAGCAATAATCGAAAAGTGGAAGAAGGAAAGTTTTGAATAAGACAGTAAAAATGGAAGGAGTGAGATCAGAGAAACCCTTTAGAATGAAATGTGCCTTGCGGAAAACTTTAGCGATGACATTTTCAGTGTGAAGATTGAAAATTAAGAGCCTGAACTGTCAACAGTGATACCAAGGTCCGTTATGACTAGCAACAGAAGTAATCAGCTTTCCAGACAGATGGTAAGGAAAATGCTGGTTGTTAATGACCAAAGTAAAGAACATGGCATTTATCAGTGTTAAAGAAAAGGGAATTTGCAGTTGACCAATCAGCAACACGTTGGATGTCATCTTGAAGCAACTGGCAAGAGACAGAGTCAGAGAAAAGTTTCAAGTCATCAGTGTAACAGACACTGGAGGATAGAATAACAGATGGTAAGTCAGAAATGAAAATATTAAAAAGGAGAGGGCCAAGAACGGAGCCTTGAGGAACTCCAGAAGTCATATGAAGCCAGGGTGCATAGGAACCACACTCTGTCTCAAGAACGACATGCTGACGCCTAGATTGAAAATACGAATTGAGCCCGGAAACGATGCCAGGAGTGAAACCAAAGCGCACTAATTAGGAAGTAACTTAGAATGTGAGACAGTGTCAAAGGTTTTGCTAAAATCGAAAAAAAAAAAAAAACGAGGTCACTGGGTAGGCCAGAATCAACAAGGAAAGGGGAACCATTTTGTGAATTGGGGTAACATGAGCATTCTTCCAACGAGTAGCAAAGGGGCTAGAAGTAACGGAGTGCTGTGGAGCTAAGTTATTCTTAAAGCTACCAGTGCGGGGATATGAGCCCCATCTTGGCACGTGTGGTTTAATTGAGTACAAGGGGTTGAGTGACACGGAGAGCAGCATGGGTCTTAGCACATACTGTTTTATACGGCTTTATTCAAAGACTGGACGCGCCACATGTAAGGTGGACCACACAACCTAACTACAGAGGGGCCCTGGTGGCTGGCAAGTAGAGTTACAAGGTATGACAGGTGTGCTTCCGTATAGAAGAAACACTTCAGTCACCCTACTAACTTGAGAGGGGACTCACAATACAAATACCAACATTTGTTGAATCATTCAATCATGTATTCCCTGCAATATCACATTACTTGCCAATGAAAAATTGATATACCATCCCCCCTAACTAACATAACGCCACTCAATTTACTTATTTAAAGAACAAGTATTTTACAGCAACAGTAATAATTACTGTTTTTGTATCAAAATCATCGAACCAGCAGGTCAAAACACCAGGAAACAACAAACTGCAAACTTGAAAATTCCATCGATACCTAAATTCCAAAATTCTAGAACTGTTCCTATATACCAGTAGCTCACAGTTAAATTGTTAAATTTCTTATCTTAACTGCAGACAAATTCTAAAATTCCAATTCTAAAATTCCAAAATTCTAAAACTTTTCCTGTTTACCAGTAGCTCATTAAATTGTTAAATTTCTTATCCTAACTGCAGACAAATTTCTTCTTATCACGAACGACAAAACGTGAAACCTGAAAGCAAAATAGGTAAAACAAGCAAAAATTGGCTGCTCAACATGGCAGACCAACCCCCTGTTTCACAACAGATCCAATTTCTGTGGTGCTTTGCGCAGACGCTGTGATTTACGCGCATTGTTGTCCACAGATGCTGCTGTCAAAAAATTAGTTCACTGGCTTCGATAAAGTGCATGTACCTGACGTCGTAGATGACTTGACAGTCAAGAGGCACACTCTGCTGACGAAATTGAGTTTAGACACAACAATCTCTGGAGAAAAGTGGCACAAATTCAGACTCGCTAAATAAATTCGGCGATTTTGCAACACCAAATTCTTTTTGTGACATTAGCTTCGACATTATTTTGTCATCTGGTGACGGACAAATTTTTATTGTCGTCTTTACTGGCATTTGCTGACGAATAACTGTTGGTAATTCAAAATTGGCACTGGTGAACAGTTCGGTTTTTCAGCTTGACGTTCAAAGTCACTTCCCCCCGAGTGTGATGTCAGTTCCTGTGATAACTCGTCACGCTGTAAAATACGCATTCTCAAGTAATCTGCGTGTTTTAATACGGGTTTATAGCTACCGACTTTGCTTCGGAATCTGGAATTTGTATCCTTCGATATTTTAATTCTCTTTTGCCATCGATTATTGCAATTCAGTCTTGTGTCCCAGGAATACACTCTAGCCCCTACGTCAAAGGTCAGTTCTTATTTATGACGAGTAGACTTAAGCATATATTCATGAGACTTTTGAATGGTATCGTTCCTTGAAGGCACCATTATGCTCAACTTCATGCACACATTACGTTTAAACGTTAGATAGGTAGAGTTATTCTTGTGGTAGTATGCGGAACATTTCTAGACTGAATTAAATAGTTGTTCAGTGCTTTTTCTACAGTTAAACCCTATTTTACACTAGCTTTTAGTGAACGTTTCATCGATTTAACCGCTACCTCAGCTTGCCGATTCATGCAAAGCCGGTACGGAACGGTTGTAGAATGCCGTGTGCCATTTTCTTTCAAAAACTACAGGAATTCAAGACTACAAAATTGTGGTCCGCTAACGATATGGCGCGCCAAACCAAATAAACCAAATATTTCTTGCAATAACGCTATCGCTGGTGGTTTTGCGCATTAATTTAATGAACTGGTATTTGAAATAGGCATCCACAACTAGAAATAACATACGATTTTCCCACGGACCCGCAAAATCAATATGGATCCTGTCAAACACACGTATTGGTCGTTCCGAGGCATGTTTTTTTCAAGAAAATTCACCATCGTTTGTTAACTGACAAGCACTGCAAGTTTTAACAATATTGTCTAAATCTCTGTCGATGTGAAGCCACCACACATTAGATCTAGCAAGTGATTTAACGCGAACTATACCCGTGTGTCCCAAATGCAACTCGTTGAGAACTTGTTTGCGTAAAGCTTCGGGAATTACGAGACGGAACCCCCAAACAATGCATTAGCATCAATAGACAGTTCTAATTTTTGTGCTAGAAATGGTTTTAACTTGTTATTATCCACTTTGTTGGGCCAACCATTTCTTGTCTATCGAAACTCGGTTGACAAAATAGGGTCAAGCCTTGTGTGTTTCTCTAGCTGTTCTAGCAAAATGGGTAATGTGCCGATAGACTGCATATTGTATGGAAGGCGGTGTATACGGTATTGGCATCCTAGACAAGTAGTCTGCCATGAAACTAAGCCTGCTAGGGATATGTTGCAGTTCAAAAGAGTAGCCATTTAGACACAATGCCCACTTTTGAATTTGGGCGGCCGCCATAACAGGGACGGATACCTTACTGCCAAATATCCACAGCAGAGCTTGTTGGTCAGTTTGTAAGACAAACTTCCTTCCATAAAAGTATTCATGGAACCATCTTACCCCCAAATGCCACCGAAAGTGCCTTGCGGTCGAATTGGGCATACCTAATTTATGCCTTACTGAAGGCCCGCAAAACAAATACAATAGATCTGTCTTCACCACTTGGCAGTGTGAGGCTCAAACTCGAGCCGATTGCTACAGACGACGCATCACAATCAAGCTTAAGTGATAAAGTAGGATCATAATGCTTAAGAGCGTTTGCTTAAGAAAAACCTACCTGGCCTCTTTCGTAGCTTTCGGACAGACAGCGGTCCATTCTCACATGACTTTTGACGATAACTAGAACATGCGGCACACCCCACTATTTCAAAGAATTGTCCATACGTTGATTGGAATATGCCGCTTTGTATGTGAGTACCTCAGGCCAATACAAAGTTTTTCAGAGGGGAAGCAACCTCAATTTACCATTTTGAACACCATTTTTTGAACGATTTTTTTTTTGCTGTAACTAACCGTCAACAAATCAAAAGCATAATGTGACGCAAAAACGTGACAGGAAAAGTGATATACATGTTTATGTAAAAGTGACGCTTGAATCCCAAAATCGTACTTCAAGGACATCATCCCCAATTCGCAAACACTTTTTTTTTCAATTGGTTGTTCAAAGTTCAAAGTGCTATTGCGAGCCCTCTAATAGCCCAACATGGACATGCTTAGGATTATCTGAAAGGTGGAGATCTATTCTTTCCATCAATCCTTACCAACATTATTTAATTTAGATAGGAACCGTGCTACGCCCATTTCGTTAGCAGACCATATCGTTAACGGACCACAATTTTGTAGTCTTGAATTCCTGCAGTTCTTCAAAAAAAGTGGCATACGGTATTCCACAACAGTCCCGTACCGACCTTACACGAGACGGAACCCCCCAAACAACGCATTAGCATCAATCGACAGTTCTAATTTTTGTGCTAGAAATGGTTTTAACTTGTCATTATCCACTTTGTTGGGCCAACCAAAAACGAAGAGATAATGGCGTAGCTGCAATATCGTATGTTGATTTTCGAGTTCAAAGTGCTCTTGCAAGCCCTCTAATACCCCGAAATGTACATGCTTAGGATATCCTGAAAGCGGGGGATCTATTCTTTTCATCAATCCTTACCGAAATTGTTTAGCTTACGTAGGGACCGTTCTATTCCATTTAAAGGCATAGCAGCGAAAGTGTATGGTGATTTTCGAATTCAAAGTGGTCTTGCGACCCCTCCAATAGCCCGAAATGGGCGTGCTAAAAATGTTCAGAAAGGTGGGGATCTACTATGTCCATCAGTCCTAACCGAAATTGTTTAGCTTAGAAACAAATACAATATGAGCATTACAGTGTCACTTAGAAATTGAAACTAGCCGCTAAACCTTTAAACGGGCATAAAACGGTCTCTATCTAAGTTAAACAATATGAACTGAATGTGCTGAACGTTTTTGCTTTACATTATGCTTTCGATTTGTTGACGATTACAGAATTACAGCAAAAAAAATTTTTTTTTTTGGGGGGGGAGAGACATTTTGGTGTTCTATTTGGAAATTGCAGTGGCTCCGCCTCTGAAAAACATTGTATTGACCTAAGGTACCCGCATGCAAAGTGGCATATTCCGATTAAAGTATGCACACTATTTCAGTGTACCACATGTACTAAACAGCCTATTAAGCTAAGCTAAAATAGTTGCTATGTGGGGAACAAACTTACAGTACTGATTTATAAAGCATAGGTAAGACTGCAATGCTTGACTGTATGAGGGGTCAGTAGCGTTTAGCGGTTCAGGCTGATTCGATATTCCATCTTTGTCCAATTGGAAACCCAAATATTTTATGTGCTAGACTGGTTTCATTTACCCTTAAGAGTTATTGCCCTTAGCACCATTATTCTGCCGCTCTTGTTTTATGAATTGTGAGTCCGGTTTGGTCAGGAAAATCCTAGTTGAATATAGCCTGTCTAATTCTGCCACGGCTTGCTCCCTGACTGTGAGAAGTACAGCTTGGGGCTTACAGTTCTTAGGTACTGCATCAGTCTTCAACTTAAATGGAGCTTTAAAATTCTGTAAAGTCCCCAATCCAGGTGAAACTAAATCGGGAAAACGTTCAAAAATATTTGTTTCCGAAATTAACTTGGCTGTACGTGACACTTTTTATTTCAATTTTAGCAGCAACAAGATTCTTCCTAAAAAATTGCTTGATACTTTCATCTAAAGCCTCCAGCCATACTTTACCAATAGCTAGTTTATTATCCCAAGGATAAATTATGGCTGTAACCTTTGCTGTTTTTCCATGATTAGCCACAGTTAGTTCACATTCTCCCACCGGCTTTGTAATTCCCCTGTCCCAAGAACGAAGATGTATACCTGCCGATTCTAAGGGTACATCTACAAAATAGTTGTGGTACCATTTTTCAGGCAAAAGAGTCAGGTCTGAACTTTAATCAACTGCCAAAGTCAGTCTGTGCCCATTAATTTCTGGATTCAAATTCCAGCTATCAGATTTAACTTTGTTGAAATTCACTGTACTAATCGGAGTTACAGTGTTAATTTCAAGTTCAGAGTCCCGGCTCTGCTCATAATCATTACAATCCTCTTGTTGGGTTTCAGAACTGCTAGATTCCTACACCATGTGGGCTTTTTTGGAGTACTTCTAGCCTTTATTGTTACTCTTGCCATGCCCTTTTTTAATAAAGGATTTCGTACTGCTGTTAGTTTGTTCATTTTTAGCACGATGCACCCTAGAAAGATGTCCGATGTTTTTACAGGCTGAGCAAGTATGCTTCAGGTATTTACAGGAGCTTTTAACATGGCCTGAGTAACCACAACAATAGCAAGACTATATATCATTAGACCTTTTTGCCTGAAATCTAGGCCTACTGGCCGTGACCTTGTGAGCACCCCGCACCCTGAACGTGTGAAACGTTATTCTTGGCTTATTCTTGAGCCAAAGCCAATGTCACTGCACTGTTAATGGTTATTTTATCCGGATCCTGGGAGAGAAGCTGCTTCTGTATTTCTGAGAACCACAATCCGGCTACAAACGTATCTCTGAGAATTATATCCAGATTCGTTCTATTTGCTATGCTGTAATTGCAGTGTAATAAATAGACACAAATCGCTGTAAATAATATTAAGAAAAATTGGAAAATAAGCCATCAGCGAAAATTATACACTAGAAATAACGTAGTTCATTAAGCCACCTTTATGCACTTACGTTTCGTCGGCGTGGCATGACCCAGATTCGAACCAGCTACCAGGTTCGCCCCCAGATCACTTTCATAGCGCCTTAACCGCTATGGCCACATCCTCCACTGGCATAAAGATAACTCAGCGTATTTGCCTGAGCTATTTTCTGAAAAGTAACTCGTTCACACAAATAATTACTTTTTGGGCATAGGCTGGCGTCTAGAAATTTATTTATAACAACTAATGATTTACTCACTGGCACATCTGGAGCGCATATATTGCGAACCAACGCATAGGGTTTTGCACCTATGTTGGTAAGCAAAATTCCAACTTGTTTGTCCTCAGGGACATCATAAGTAGTGAAATTTATAACCACTCTCTCGAAGTACAAATTCCAAGGTTCAACTTGTGGATCAAATTCGTTATTCCTCTTGTGTCCTAAATTAACACCTGAAGAGGCGGGAGAGGGGGGCGGTTGAATCATGGGTCCAAAATTTCTCAGCATTCAAGTATCTTCAACAGCATACTAGTGGTATTATTTTTTTCTTTACAGAAAAATGGTAATGCACAACTCCCTAGCAAGTCCTCAGCATAATCGATTCACTCGCCAGTTGAATAAATTCAAGGAGTTTTAAAACTATTAAATTTTAAACAGTTAGTTTGTACAACTAAGTTTCTTTCCTTGTCGCCGTTTGCAGTGGAGCTAAGTTGATCTTAAAGCTACTGGCACGTGTGGTTCAACTGAGTACAATGGGTTGAGTGACACAGCGAGCAGCAAGGGTCTTAGTCCACTACTGCCTTATACGGCTTTATTCAAAGACTGGCAGTGCCAGCAAGTAGAGTTACAAGGTATATGATAGGTGTGCTTCCATGTAGGAGAGCAGACACTAATATTTAGAACACTCCACGGAGCACCTTTTTTCTGTATGCTAGGACAACAGTGCCAACACAGCAGTAGTGTGTTTGCACGCTGCTAGATGGAGGCACATGCAAATAGGCCTATGTTGCATGATTAGGCCTACATTTGGCTAACTTGGAGTACAATTTTTATTAGTGAGTATTTAGCAATGGAACTTTAGCCACATGTAATTAGGCCTGTATTTGCATGACTATAGATCTGTCCAACTTAGCCTACAATTTTTATTAGTGAACCTTTAGCCACACTAGGCATATATTTGAATGATTAGGCCTAAATTTGGATAACTTGGCCTAAAATTGTTATTTGTGAGTATTTAGCAATGAACCTTTAGCCACATGTAATTAAGCCTATATTTGCATGTTTAGGCATAAATATGTAAGAGTATTAAAAAACTTTTAAGCTCACAAAATAAGGGTGTAAACCTTAAAAAAATTAAAGCACTAAAAACAGATATAAGGAAAAAACATGTAAGCCATTAGCGTCGCACTAATACATGTAAAAAAATCTCCAGCGTCCCAAAAAATAAGCTGGAGCTGCTTTTGCACGTTTTAGTTCGACGCTAATGGTTTACATGTCTTTTTCTTATATCTGTTGCTTTAGAGCTTTTAGTTTTTTAAGGCTTACGTCTATATTTTATACGCTTAAGCGGTTTTTAATACTAGTTTCTGTGATTTTTTCTTGTCCCAGCAAGAATAACAACATAAAGAATATTGTAATCACCATAAAATAACTGTTATAAAGTCTTAGCCTTTCAATAGTCAATTTTGAAGCTATAAAAATTGAAAATAAGTTCTTTGTTTCGATCTCTAGGTGGGAGCAAAATTTCCCCATCAAGAAGAACAACAATAAGAATGGGTAGTAGAATTAAAATAGCATTCAAAAGCCCTTAGGCCTTCTTCATACCAACGTCTTAAGTTATAAAACTTGAGCATCGGTTCATGGGTTCGATCTCCAGTGTAGTATATCTGTTACGTGCCATAATTTGGGCTAATCGTACACATCGAGCTAAAAGTCATTCTTAGATTACAAATCGAGCTAGATATGGAACGCCTCGAGATGACCCCCCCCCCCCCCCCCCCTAAGGCCCTTCCTGCACCCCACCACACTCTTATCTATCAGGTTCTTGGCCAACAAATTCTTGCTGATTGTGCTAAAACTTGATTTGATACACATTCACATGTCAAGTCGGTACAAATCGATCTATAATTTGTTGGCCATTAGCCTCATGGGTGGAGGGACACAGGTAAGCAAGGGAGGAGTATCTCATGGGGGTATCATATGTAGATCGATTTCTACTGCTACAATGCATGCTTTCAGTACGTTCAGCAAGAATTTGTTGGTCATCGATGCGTCATGAGGGTGCACGGGGGGACGCTGAGGGAGGCTTTGGTGGCATTTCATGGGGCTTCAAGGCTGGTTCGATTTCTACTGTTAAGAAGAGTTGTATACCGCAATGCGTGATTGGCGGAGCGAAGCTTAGCCTATAACGGACTCCAAATTGCAAAATGTTGGTCCGTTGGTTGTACATTTTTAGTCTGGGTGGGGCCCAAACGGAAGGTCGGACTGGAACGAATTTTGGTACAACGTTTCATACCCTCATTAGTATTGCTGAGCCAAAATTCGCCGTAAATCGAACAATTATTACTGCAGGAATTTTAAAATTTATTTCTAACACTCACTATTGTAAATTTGGAGTCGTGAATAGTTAAGGAATTCCGACGAAGCGTATACCATGCAAATGGTAGTCAAGTGAACTTTAAAAAACAAGGCAAATTAAATTTTGGTTGCTTCTTTCTAGCTAATAATCTTTTTCGACGTAACTCAACGAAATAATAACATTTGATGCTTTCATTTAACTACTACAGTAACAAACGCAACCATAAAAACAAAAGGATTCCATTAACGACACACGTTAGTTTCATTTGAAAAAAGAATGCTTTGGAGATTATTTAATTCAACATGGCAACGAAAGTTGCGTTGGGAATCCTGAATTTGAAACCTGAAATCGTCGTATCAAGGCCAAGCGGTATTATAAAACGATATTGATATCAGACGAAACACGAAACAATAATACGCCCATCTCTCTCAATTCCTGGTTGCCACGGTAACGTGAAAACTCGAAACCAAAACCGTGTTGCATCGCGTAAAGGAATAGACTTTATCTCGAACCACTGTTGTAAGCTGCTACTAACGAAAGTAAATCGGAGATAAATATTAGGCCTAAAACCTAAAACTAGGTTTAAAAGCTAACACATTTTAAACCTAAATTGTGATGGTTATTTCATTCAGATTATATAATAGAGATCGCTGTTGCAGTCATAGAGTTAGGAAATAATATATTATCTTGCATTGCGTGATAGAGGCAGAGATACGTATTGCACCCAGATTTTTAAGAATTATTAACAGTGGTATCGTCATTAAAAAAAAAATTAAATACAAGTTTGAAATGGAGATCCGTTCGCTCCGCCTACAATCCCCAAAGCCTGTTTCCTAGTTTTAGCACGATCAGCAAGAATTTGTTGGATAACAGCCTCATGGAGCTGGCAAAGGGGTTCATGGTAGTTCCATAGCTAGTTCGATTTGTGCTGCTAAAATGACTTATGTACCACATTTCATTCTTGTAGCTGTATCAATTGTTGGTCAGACCTCAAGGAGGGGACACGGAGGGGGCCTTGGAGAGTATCTCGATTGTATGAGCATCCATAGATAGTTCGATTTGTACGGATATGAATGACTTTTTATGCCAAATTGCATGCTTTTAGCTCGATCTGCCATAATTTGTTGGTCAAGCCTCAGGGAGCACTAAGGGGGAACAGGGGGCATTACGGGGGAGGGGAGCCTTGGGGATATTTCATGGGGATTCCATGGCTGGTTCAAAGTGCACTGCTAGGAATGATGTTTGTGCCACAATTTAGGCTTTTACTCGATCTGTAATAATTTGTTGTCAAGCCTCACTGAGGGGGAACATTGTTAAGAATGACTTGTGTGCAAGAATTCAAGCTTTTATCTCGATTAGTAATTTGCGCAAAAGGACGAAGCCATGCTACTAAGACATTGTGCACTCACAGGAGGCTAAACATGGCTGGGTGTAGCCGCCATACGATATTGTACACGTGTTCTACTAATTTTTCTAAAAAGATGTGTAGCTGACTTAAAGAAAAGCAAATTCATTTGGAGATTGAGAAGTCCACATTAGTTTAAGACGTGAATGAAAACTGTTTAACACTTACGCTGTATTGACAAAGTTGCCAATACGACAGGTGAAATTGAGACCGTCAAATCCCAGTCGCAATTTCTGTACGTAACATCCTTCGTAGCCTTTCACTACGGCCGGCTCACTGCACGTTTCTTCGTCCTTGCCAGATCGATGCATTGTATAGATATTGGCAAGAATTGCCTTGGTGCAGATGAACATGTCGGACTTCACATAGGGATCAAGGCGACTGTAAATCAGATATCAATATTTGTAATGAATAGTTAGTGGAACATTTCTTACTAACCCAGCTTAAAACATTAAAACCACCCGGTCACAAATGGTTGGAAAACTGAAGAAAAGTGTCTCGTAAGAAATTGTAGGTGCGTTGTGTAAATGTAGGGTACATCATAACCAGTATCAGATGGATGATTTACACCCAGTCACTGCAAGGACAGTTAGAAATTCCAAGTTCCTGAACGTTTTTCTAAGGTTAACACCCAGTTATATTAAAAATATAACTATATTCAATAAACGTAAGGTACACTGCATTACACGTTATAATTCAACAACGTACGGTGTCATTACATTGAAGGTGCTTCCCGAGTAAAATCGTTACCTGCAAATAACGCTTGGTCTTATCAGTGAAATCAATGTTGCTAAAATGAAGAAACATGAAGAAAAGCTTCAGGACTTTGTGGCGGAACTTTAGATTAAAGTGTTCTTGGGTTGGATCCTAGTAGAGTTTAGGTTTGGAGAAATCGCTTATAAACTTGTTAGGGATAGAATTACTACAGCAAACCAAAACAAAAAATAATATTATCTACGTTCGTATTTAATATTTTTCGACCAAACTTGGCCAGATAGTAGATGAATGGGCAGTAGCAAAAATAAGACCCCACAAAAAAAAAAACTGCAAAAGAAGTGATATCTAAAACAAAACCCACCAGGGTGAAAGAACCCGCAAGTTTCAGCCAATCAAAGTAGTGATATCAGAGCCAAAAAGGCTGCCACCAAGTTATTTTTACCTGAAGACGGGAGGTTGTCCTCCCGAAACGTAGTGTGGTTTTATTTGTGCACGAAACTGGCTGTTACGCTATCTTATATTATCTTACCAAGTTACTACATTAATTTCCAAGCTAATCCCACCGACTATTACGTCACACGTTAAATCATAAAACTTGGCCATTGCTACCGATAGTAGCAAAGGTCAGGTTTTTGATTTAACCTTTGATCTAATACTCGGTGGAATTAGCTTGGCAACTGATGTAGTAACTTGGTGGCAGCCTTTTTAGCTCTGATATCACTACTTTGATCGGCTGAAGCTTGGCGGGTTCTTTCAACCTTATGGGTTTTGTTTTAGATTAATGTATCGCCTATCCAACTCGTGAGATACAGAAAGCCAATCGGTTTACAAAAAAATTTTAAAAAGGCAAAGAACAAAAAAGGATACTTACTAAGTCTTGAAGACTGTTCGAAAAGTATCTAAAACCTCGTCAACTTCTTTCGGACACGTTTTGCAACCATCAGACAAGCCTACAAAAAAAAAAGAAGAAAAGAAAACGAAAAAAAATGATTAATATGCAAACTTAACTGCTAAGTTTCAGTTCGTTTTGCGACAAATAAGCAGTTATATATGTAGATTAGAATACAACAGCAACCAAAAAAATAAAAAAATCAGTGTCCATTTTCACTTAGTATTCGTTGTTGATTGCTACATCCGCGTTTCAATCCACCCAAAACCAAAACTGGTATAAGAGAAGCCGCCAAGTTTCAAAAAAGGATCGGCCTTTCAAAGTAGTGATATCATTCAACCAGGGAAGGGCCGACAAGGTTAATCCTGTTAGCCTCGTTAATCGCACCTACTAATAGTTCACAATTTAATGAAAACTAGAACATTGCTACTGGCGGTAGCAATCTTCAAGTTTTCATTTAACCCCCAAAGTATTATTAGGTGCGATTAACTTGGCTAACAGGATTAACCTTGGCGGCCTTTCCCTGGTTGAATGATATCACTACATCGAAAGGCCGACCCTGTGTTGAAACTTGGCGGCTTCTCTTATACCAGTTATGGTTTTGGGTGGATATCACAGCTTTCATAGGACTGTGAACGAACGAAGGATCAGACGGTTTAATCGTCCCTTCTACCTTTTCTGTCTGGAGGAATTTGCTCATTCATAATTTTCATATTTTCGGTGGCCCAGTTAGCCATTACACCAGTGAAATTGACACGGTCAGAAGTTGCATAGGCTTGTAAATGTACCGAGAATTTCACGGTCTAATCATCACCTTTACCTGTTTTGTGCGGAGGTATTTTATGTCTATTGATGTTGTCATTCATAATTTCGACATTTTCCAATGCCCAAATTGCCGTTAGTTGAGTCAAAATGGCACGGTTGTGTTTTATTGTTTGTGCTTGTTTCACAGGCTTAAGTTTGTTCAATCGCAATTTTGAGCGTACTGGCTGCCAAACGCTGATGTTGGTTCGTTTCGGTCACTCACAAGGTTAATTTGAATCACGACATGAAGCTGGAATTGTTCACTCAAATAAATCAGGTAAGCGTATCCAGATTGGTGACGACTGATGTTTATCAATGGCGTATTTCATAAATAATGTGGTGGATATCACAACTTTCCAAGGACTGTGAATGAAGAAAAGATCAGACGGTGTAATCGTCATCTGTACCTTTTTAGTCAGGAGAAATTTTATATCTATAAATTTTTTCATTCATAATTTTCACCTTTGCTATTGCCCAATTAGCCGTTACGTCAGCGAAATTGACACGGTTTGACATTGATTTTCATTCGCTTCGTTCACTCAATCAGCGCATCCCTCCTCACTTGGCCCTACCTCGGTTAACTTTAATCATTCAATCACTTAGTTACCATGGTGTTCACGAACACATAATTGTCCCTTTTATCGTCGTGGGGCAGATAATTTAGTTTGGATTCGTGTACCGTAACAAAAAAATCGACCAAACCTTTGCAATAAAAGATACTCCATCTCTTAGTGAACCATTCCATTCTGAATTTTAATTGAGGCCGCGACCTGCTGCCATGCGCCCCATAAAACAACAAGAACAATGAATTTTGACATTTAGGTACTGACACGATAAGCGTGTAACACTTAAGCATGTTATAATCTACTGTTGGATGACAGTACAAACAATGGTTACAACAATAATTTTTCACTTACGAGCCACTTCAGGGCCACGTGCTTCTAGCTGCAACCCCTATTTTAGAAAAAAGGCACTTTCCCTTATGACGTTTTGCCTGTCTGCCAAAATTTAGATCTGGCAACTTTCCCTAATCAGCCGTAGACGTGTCGTTATGCCCTATGAGAATTAACATGTGAGCCTGCGGACTAGTTACTAGTTACCAGTACCGTAACACAAATTCAACGGTATTGAGGATATACTTTTTATCCGTGATGGACACGTTCCCACATCTTAGTGTTGACGTTTTCTTCGTTACTGGACCCAAGACACCTGATTCAAACGATTTGCAAAGACTTTTACCGCATGGGGAAATTTACACCAGTGCTGAAATCACGTATAAGTTGGCTTCAGTTAAAAGACACAGTCTGCTAGTGCAGTCGCAATGTAATGTAATGTATTTATTAGGGCCGCAACCCAAAGTTATGCGCCCACCCTACAAACTACAACATGGTAAACTATCTACCAAACTACACACAACTGTCTACAAATGCACACAACCACACACAACTTCAATGTCCTGCATGCCACAAAACACTGCAGCAACAACAAAGCTTCACACACCCTGAGAAAGGGTCCAGATGAACAGTGCATATAGAAACCAGAGGACAGAGCAGAGTGGCACAGAGGAGAATGGAAGCTAGACCGTAACTCCAGCAGCCCTGACAAATTTAGCAACCGCACGAAGCCGTCGCACCGCATTCCCACCCCCCTCAACCGAGAGGAGACCGCGTAACGATTGGTAGCCCTTATGTACCCAGAGATGCCTGCCCTGTAAGTCCCTAGAACCCCGCATGCCAGGAGAACATGCTCGGGGGTTTGAATGGCCCCACAGAGGTGACACGCCGGGGATGGGGTCCAGCCTAGCCTATGCTGGTGAGCCCGCAGCAGTGAATGCCCAGTTCGCAGTCTGGAAAGGATCTTTCCCATCCAGGCAGGAATGCTGTCAATCGGAGACTTAACACCACACCATGGCTGAAGTTGGAACAAGGTACGCCCTGTGGCAGCAGTGCGCCACTCCTTTTCCCATTCCGAGTGAATCCAGGCACAGAGGCCCGCCGTCTTGAACCTGGGGAAAACAATCGTGGTGATAACTTGAGTATCCTGCACGGGAGCCGCCGTAGCCACACCATCGGCCAGCTCATTACCCCAGGTGCCAGCATGACCCTTTACCCAGAGCAGGCGAACGAGACCCCTGCTTGTGGCAGCCCACACCTTTCTACAGATTTCAGTCACGACTGGGTCACACAAGTCCAGTGAAGTCACAGCACGCTGCAGAAGACCAATTGCTGATTGTGAATCAGAGTGTACCGTAAAAGACTGAAGGTCCATATCTATTGCCACATCGAAGGCAACAGAGATGGCACACAATTCACATAGAGTACTGGAGGAAACAGCACGCAGGCATCGGCCCACAAAAACCTTCAGTGACGGCACCACCACACCAATACCTCCCGTTGAGTCTCTATGGTCGAATGAAGCATCGCAAAATACATCACACCCAGTAGGGCCGCCCTCGAAAACATTAGACAACCCGGGACACCATACCCAGGGGCAAAACACCGTAGTCCGCGCAACGCTCAATGGGGCAATATGGGACACCTTCTGCAACAAGGCAACACCCCACCCAGGAGGGCCAAGAGCAAGAAGTAGTTCCGGGTGGAGACCAAAATAATCTCTTATCACACTGCCCACAGGGTCCTTGCCACCCCTACTAGCATTACGAATGCACAGAGTGCACAGGAGCTCAGTCGCTCGTAGGTGGAGTGGGACTTCACAGCACTCAACCCAGAGAGCATCCACAGGGGTCGACACTAGACACCCGGAAACAACCCGAAGACACTCATTAACAACTACCTGCAATGCCCGGATATGCCTCCGTTCATGACACAGAAACGGCAGATGATAGTCCAGTGAAGCCCTGACAAAAGTCCTATATGCTGCTAAAAGCGGGCCACGTCTCACCCCATCAATCCCAGAAAGCCTCTTAAGGACCGATAACCTCGACCGGACCCTGTCCTTGAGTGCTACAGCATGTTGATTCCACTCCAGCCTTTCATCAAGAAGCACACCAAGGTACTTAACACATGCCGATTGAACAACAGTAGCGCACCAACAGTGATAGACAATGGCACTCGACGCCGGATTCGCGATCTGCTGAACACTACCAACTCTGTTTTGGAGGGAGCCAACAAGAGACCTCTCTCGCCAAGGAGAGAGGAGACACGAGCGACTGCTGTCTGAGCACACAAGCAGCAGACCTCAGGATCTTCACCAGAAAACCAGAGCGCGACATCATCAGCATAACACACCACATTATCTGACTCCGCTATTTCCAGGAGAACATTATTAATCACAATAGCAAACAGCAGAGGGCTAAGGCAGCTCCCCTGCGGGAGCCCCCGATCCGTGCTCGCTTCCGCTGACCAAAACCCGCTTACCCTCGTGACAAACTTGCGCACTCCCAGAAGGGCACAAACCGCATCTGTAAGCTTATTGCTAACTCCCATGCTCACCAGTGCTTGCCGAACCCAGTCCACACCAACAGTATCATATGCAGCCTTGATATCTAGGAACACTGCAACAACAGTGTGACCGCGAACACATGCCTCATAGATACCCGACAGCAAAAACATGATGGCATCTTGCGCATTTCTTCCAGCCCTGTACCCAAACTGGGTCGGAGCCAGGCATGCATAATACTCAAGATGCCACTCCAGTCGCCTTATGAGCATACGCTCATAGACTTTCCGAATGTTGGAGAGAAGTGAGATAGGACGATAATTAGCAACATCAGATCGAATCATCCCCGGCTTGTGAACCGGAACAATAATAGTGTATAACCAGGATGCAGGGACCTGATTCCCATCAAAGATGGCCTGAAGGAGCGCAACCCCCTCACCAGTAACCTCCTCAGTGAGGCCTCGTAAATCCCTGTAAGAGACTTCATCCACGCCCGGAGCACTGCCGTCTTTGCATCTGGCTAGTGCAGTTGAGAATTCTGACACATCCCAAGGCAATTCCTCAGCCGTGCTGTCAACATTACCACATAATGGTTGAGGAGGAGCGGAACCGACTGGCAAAGCATAAACACTGGCAAACCTCGTGCAGAAAGCGTCAGCCATGGCCTCACCCCTCAAAACACCATGAAGCCTGTCACTGGGATCATACACCCACCGCTGTGTGGTCCTGGAGTTGCTCTGATTGAGAACCTGCCAGGCTCTGGTGAGAGACCCAGCAGAGCCAACACTTCCACACACCCTGTCCGGGTACAGGTCGCGCTCCCTCCGAATCAAGTACGTAGACTCCCTCGCTATCCCCTGATACATAAGCCAAGTGTAGTCACATGGATGCCGTTTCCACTGTCGATACGCCCGCCGTCTGTCACGGACGGCACAGGAGCAGAGCTTAGTCCACCAGGCCGGCTGAGTCCTAGATAAAAGAGACATTTTCCTACGCGGCTGGGCCCCTCTGACAACAATACTATCCACCCACTCACTCAAGACACCATTGGCGGTCCGCGGGAGTCCTCTACTATGTTGGCCCGATGGGACAGCACGACCCAGAGGACGCAGGACCACAGGAAAGTGGTCACTACCCCTCTGGTCATCCGACACAGAAAAGGAATAATACCTTCGCAGACCAGGAGAGCATACGAAAAAATCAAGTACTGACTCTTGGACAGCACCCAGTTGCCACCGAGAGAATGTCGGTGTTCCATCCTGAAATATAACCAGACCCATACGGTCAATAGCAGCTGCCAAATTACGACCCCTGGTGTCTATGCGGACCGACCCCCAATCATGGTGGTGCGCATTGAAATCACCATACACAATTACAGGGCTACTGAACTGGGCAAACCACAACTCCCACTCTCGCATAGTCCGCGAGGCTGTCACATGGACCACTACAACAGTGACCCAACACCCTAGCATACAAATTTTTACTGCACAGGCATCTATTCCCACGAAACTAACAGAAATTGGGCAAGAAACATAAGGTACCGACCATTTTATGAAGAAACCTACATTCCCCCCATCATTGACAAAGTCCGACTTAAAAGCCGCAGCCCCCTCAAAATTTCTAAGATGCGTTTCTTGAACACCTAGCACTTCTACATGCCCAAGTAACGCTTCAATATCCGAAAATTTGCCTTTGACACCCCTGACATTCCAGGAGGCTATTGCATACGCCCGCGACAAGAAGGCAACTACAAGAACACTACAGCGACCTAACCTAACCCAACTCCTCCTCTACCCCACTCCGCAACCGTCCCCCATTCCTGCACTGCTTGGAACAGTGCCAGACATAGGACAGCCAACAGTACCAATATTACCAACACTGCTTGCAATGTCAACACAACTTTCTTTTCTTACACAATGTAAACCCGCACTCACTCTATGCATATCAGTGCAATAGTCGTGCTCGTTTTCTTGATTGTACTGCAGATCCACTTCTACTGCTACTTCGTCATTCTCCTGACCCGGATTTTCTTTTTGTACTGATACCTCACCACTACTCACGGTTTGTATAGTTACATTAGCACCAACCGTGGGTATACACAATGAACCATCATCACTACTTACCAGACTCTGTTCACAAGTTACTGCTTTTTGTTCTTTACCAAACTTACTACTCCTCATTTTCTTTCTTGCTGGTGGGGCACTGATCTTTTCTTCCTCTCCCTTGCTTTCCTGCATTTTGCCACAATCATCCACAACTGGACACACAGCCGGAATTTCAGGCTTATTGGGAATCTGATTGACACTCAGCGGGGCTCCAGCATGCAAGGCACTCAGCCCAAGTTTGGGCACTACACCAACTTCCTTAGCAGGTGGGGCCACCACACTCTCCACTGAACGTACAACACTCTTGTTGACCAGCCGCTGATCCCCAACCAAGCAGCGCACACCAGAACTGGGCGCAACATTCTGTGCAACTTCTAATTGTGTAGCCCGGAGGTGCTCGCAAGGATCGCGTGGATCAAAATATCGGGCGCAGGTCGCACCCGGCTCTCGCAGACGGCTCGAAAATGTCCACGCAACGAGCACCTCAGACATCTCGGTGCACGTTCCGCAACAACTATTAGTGCTGGCATGCCCCTGACAGTACAGACGTCCGGAACATGTTCAATAGTCTTGAATGGTTTTAAACGAAACGTGACAAGCCGCACCCCTGTGTCACACACCTCTTCCCCTCTTATAGTGAGCCGCTCGAAGACATGAGATTCTAAGGTACCAAAACTCGACATCGCTGCCGCAAGGTCCGCAGGAGTAGTGCTGTGGGGCAACCAATGAATTCTGGCCACCACTGGCTGGTCGTGAAGGTCGTGGATTTCTACTGGACATCCATTAATAGTTAATTTTGCAGCAAACAGTTTTTTCTTGGCCGCCGGAGACGCCAGCTCAACCTCGAATGCAAATCCCTGCTTCAGCGTACCAACTGCACTAATTTCCCCCTTTCCTACAATAGCCTCAGCATGCAGATATATTTGCATAAGGGAGTAAGGCTTGCCCCTCCCGTCACAAAGCAGAACCAGCGAACGAGTGAAATCCGCACTAAGAAGCCCTCCTCCATATAACTTCCTAAGGGCCATAATCCTCCGGGTTGAGTTTCTTTCAGCATCCCCATGTCCAGCTCCACTAGTTTCAGCATCCAATCGACCTGGACTCCGCACTGCCGTCGAAAACAGTTTCTGTACAACTCGCAATGCATCACCTCGATCAGTTTCCATGTCTTCCACATTTGCCAATGACGATCCAAATTCGTCACCACCCCGACCGCCATCTTGAACTTCATCATTAACCACAACATCAGTAGATGGCCGAACTCCATACTTGCATACTTGCTCTTTCGACAATCCACGCTTTTCTGCCTCCCTCATCACTACAGCAAACACATCCTCATCAACAATACCCATATTAATTGCGGGTGATGATAGTACCTTGGATCTGTACAAGTCCCTGAGCAACGCATCCACATCTTCCGCCATTGCTTGCTTCAAACAATCGGATGTCTACAATAGGATGATCTACTGTTACTTGGAGGCGACACGCTAGCGTGTGTCTAGATCCCATGTTTTGCTAGGTCCCGACTAGGAAACAGGCTTTGGGCCTATTGTAGGCGGAGCGAAGAAAAATTTATTTTAAATTTGTATTTCCTCTCATTATAATGGCTTTGCAATGTTTGCTAATGGTCCTTAAAAAGCTCGGGGCAATATTCATTCGGCTACAGTTGAGCTTAAGCTTTTTGCTGGTGTTTTTTACATTTTAGCTAGGCTACGTTTCATATTAATTTTAAGATACTTTCGTTTGCACCCATATTTAGTTTCCGTTTCGTTATTAGCAGCCTCTTTGCGCCGTCGCCGCCGTTGTAAAATACAACGTTAGCCGCCGTGGTTAAGCTGGCAAAGAACGTGCCACCGTGGTTAAGCTGGCAAGAACGTGCCACCGTCAATAAAGCTTACATTGTTTATATTTATTGCAGAGTATCTTTCCTAGATTTAAAATATTAACAATAAAGCATTTAATTGCAAGCTAAACAATCACCAGTAACGATAGTACTTCACAACAATCAAAAGATTCGAAACATCCGCGGCTCTCTACGCTGCCTTCTACCACAATGTTGAAGCGCACACCTCTGGCACGTACTGCAACGCCAAACGCTATTTTTTTTTTAATTGGAATTATTAAATTGTTCATCAGCCGGTGTTAGCTTGGCTGTGAACATAGAATTTAAATAATTCTAAATCATTATTTTAAGCCTAATTGTTAGTCCCGTTTTAGTTTCGTAAGCGACAACAGTAGAGAAATTAGGCCTATTGGGTTCGATGTTAGGCCTATTTATTCTGGCAACATGGGATGGAGAGTGTAGTTTCCATAGCAATTTAGAAATCTTGAAATTACAATACGAAGCCAAATTATTGTTCTGGGTTGTGATATAATATGTAGTCTGCTGTGTACTGTCGTATTATATGAACGGGTTCATCCTGCAGCGGCGATTTGATGTTTCAAATTTGAGATTCCCGATTATAGCGTCAACGCCACTTTGGTAGCCATGTTGGCTGAATTCCTGCAAGCATTCTTTTTTACATGAAACGAATGTGAGTTGTTAACGAATCCTTCTGGTTTTTTTTTTTCCTATTTGCTTGTCTTCCTTTAGTGGTTAAAGTGTTATGATCAAATGTTATTATTTCGTTGAGTTATGTCAAAAAAGATTGTTAGCTTTAAGGAAGCTACGATGATTTATTTTGGCTTTTTTTTTAAAGTTCACTTGATTACCAACAGCACAGTGTATGTTTCGTCGGAATTCCTTAACTATTCACGATTCCAAATTTACAATGATGAGTGTTAGAAATAAATTCGAAAATTTGTTATTTCTCCCGTAATAATTGTTCGATTTACGTCAAATTTTGGCTCAGCAATACTGTTTGGGGTATCAAGCGTTGTACCAAATTTTATTCCAATCCGATCTTTCGTTTGGGCTCCACCTAGACTAAAAATGTGCAACCAACAGACCAACGGACCAACCAACCAACATTTTGCAATTTGGTGTCCGTTATAGGCTACGCTTCGCTCGCTCGCTCTGCCAACAAGGGAAAAATAAAAAAAAATCTATGGTTTTTGCAACGATTAAGTTGTAGGGCAAGGGTTTGTACCGTCACGTAGAGTACAACAATCGACTAAGTGGGTACATGTGCGCCGGAACGGAACGGAGTGAAAATGGAACTTCCGACCCTGGAAAAAAGCTGTAAAAGGTCTCGAATTTGGTTTAGATGTTTGTACGTGTAATTAAAGGCTATTCCCGACGACCATTCTTTGTAAGACAAAACATTTTTCGTGTCCGACGTGTCATCGTTACACTTTTTCCCCCATTCTTCCGCCGTAATTAAAACTGAATTGAACTGGTTGTTTTTCCCCCCACCCATTACGGTTTTTGATGCCTCCTTGTCTCTGCTTTTTGTTGCCCCCATCTATAACTACGGGAATTTAACCGACGTACTAAACTGTAGAGGTATGCTTGCCATCAGTGCATTTTAACTTAACACGTTACGAATTTTTACTTTTAATATTTTTGTTCATTTTTGTGCAACTACCTGACCCCGGCGTAACATACGTTGTTTTAGCAAACAGCCACCCCATTACCCACTTTGAAACTATTCAACTCGGTTCTATTAGCCAGCTTTATTGAAGCAATATTTGGCTGTCGACCGCTCGACCGGTGGTTTCTTTGCTACCGTGCCAGGAATAAAACCGATCGTCATTTTGCAGATTGTTACAAGGCACATCCTTGAAAGTGTTTGGGGTTGTGACCACCTGGGAATCTGGCTGTTGCAGACATAGGGCCTTAGGGCTTCGGGCAGATAACCAGGAGTGGTTAACGCTCGTTAAACCCTTTGAAACCTTAGAACCTTGAAAGTGTTGAACTCGGCTCTAACAGCCAGCATTATTCAAGATGCAGTATTTCGTTTATTACTGATTGTTGCCCTCGGCCTCTTTCATTTTAGTGCATGCTGAAGATTTTCTTTTCATTTTAGTTTTTTTCATCTGTTACTATACGCGTGGATCTTCTTATAAACTTCGGATCCGTAATCCCCATTTGAACATGGTACGTAATTCCTTTCCCTTTAGATTAATTCCCCTGTGGAGTGTGGAATTCCATTCCCGATCAAATAGTTTCATCCTCTAGTGTTGCCACCTTTAAAAGGGGTATCGGTGCCGTTTTTGGAGATGCTCTTGTGTTTCGGTACGATGACTAGCTGAAATGATCCCCTGTTTTATGCGTGCTTTTAGGTATAATTGGCTGCTCTCCGACCACTAAATGAATTTATTTTTATATGTATATTGTTTATAGTTCATGCTTTTCTGGGGACTTCTGCCACCCTTGCTTTTCTTTGTTGTTGTAGTTGTTGATTAATTACAAATTATGTACTCTCTGAAGACACTGTGTTCTCCTGAAACACACGTGTGTACTCTGGCAACACATAAATGTGCTATTGTGGAGCCAACACAGGAAATTGTGCTGGTGCGCAACACAATTATTTGTGCACTAATAGTACACATGATTGTGGTGCCCAACAACACACACGATTGTGGTAGCCAACAACACACACGATTGTGGTAGCCAACA
>JAHWFP010215187.1:3074-17525 GCA_023313725.1 Lithobius niger
GCAGGGAGGGAGAGTATATATAGTGAGGGGTGGGGGGCGAATTGAGGCTTAACGGCGCGTCGACAGCAAGGTCATTAGCGCCAACCTCAGCCACGGTGCAGTGGAGAGTGAGGTCGTTCGTGCAAGTTTTCAGTACAGTCTTGTTTGGAGCATGTTAAACCCCTTGTTTTTCATCCGTTCCCCGATGTGTTTTTTTAATAATATAACAAAACAAACAATACTACACTGTTTTGTACGCTTTTTATCTCAGATGTATGACCTAATCTAAACACTTTTTATACTGCAAGCTTTTCAAATCTTTAAACAACGCACCATCATCATGCACCATTAACGACTATGACACGAAAGCGAACCTAGCAAATTTCGGCGCCAACAAATTGAATGTAAGTATGAGTAATACTTTACACCATTCCTATTTAAAATGGGCACTACTATAATAATATGCTTATTATAATAGTACATGTTTATATGATAATAATAATTCCTTTTTGAGTAAAAAAACTGATCAAGGACAATAACAAAAATAAGATAAATGCTCTGACAAACTATCTGATAAAGCACAATCTTGTCACTGATACGTAGTAGTCCATCAAATTAACCAGAAGCATGTTATCCCTACTATACACCAGGTTCACTTTTGAGGCCAATACAATTGAGGGTGTTGCACGATGCTGGCAAATTGTTTTGGGTTTAAAAGTTTGCAGTAAAAACGTACCTTTTATTCCGTACTTGTTTTGCTTGGTGCCAAAGCTTAACAACAATTGCAATACTGTACATTAAAAAATATATATTTATACATACTAGAATGAGTAGATATACTTACTACATGAGTGGAAAAATTGTGATTTGATCCACGTGGTAACTCCAGTAGATTCGTGTCTTGTGCATTCGGCCACATATTTTAGAGGTGCATCGTGGTGAATTGAGCAGAAATAGAAAATAACGGTTGACAGGGGCCTTATTTCTGCTTCTCCTACCAACGAACTATTTGAAAACTCTAAACCTTGTACTTCAGGAGGTAGGTCAAAGCAAGCTAGGGATAACAAAAAAAAAAAGAAACACTATTTAAAGTTTATCACAAAAATTGACTAGAATCCTTATGCCCACAATCACAATGCAGGGGACTTAGTATTATTCCTGCTCCACTACATTGACCATCACTGCATTATTCGTGGAGTAAGCTAGTGAAGTGTTGCCTACGGACACATAATTGCGAAATGTTGGTTGGTTGGTTGTACGTTTGTTGTCTGGATAGAGCCCAAACGAAAGGTCGGATTGGAATAAAATTTGTCACATCATTTGAAAGCCCCCAAAGTATTGCTGAGCGCGAATTTGCCGTAAATCAAGCCCAAACGAAAGGTCGGATTGGAACGAAATTTGACACATCATTTAAAAGCCGCCAAAGTATTGTTGAGATCGAATTTGCCATAAATCGGGGCCAAACGAAAGGTCGGATTGGAATGAAATTTGACACGTCATTTGAAAGCCCCCAAAGTATTGCTGAGCTCGAATTTGCCGTAAAAATGTCGCTTTTTCGAATTTACCGATCTAACGCTCGCCACTGTAAATTTTGGATTTACAGTAGATTTACCGTGATATTACCGTTTTTAATATCACGGTAATCAAGTGATATACAAAAACGGGAAATTAAAACATCATTGCTTAATTAGCTAACAATATTTTTCGGCATAACTCAACAAAATGATAACATTTGATTATCGCACTACAGACAGGAATACAAAATTACGTGCAGCAGGAGGAAACCCCACAGACACAACCGACACCAGCGCAAACCATTCGGAGCAAACAAAACCATAAACAACCACTGGCATTGCCACAGGCAAAATTACGAGCTCGACACAACCACGGGGTGACCAGACACCACCAGAAGGGGAGAACGCAAAACACCAGGCAAAAGCGGGGCTCCCAAAAGAGCCCAAGAGAGTGTCACCACAGAGCTGCAGAGCAGAAACTGCCAGCAACCAGAAAGCACAAGCATGTGTTCACCACACAGCCCAATTCCAAAGGAGCTGGGCCCGCAACCACCCAGAAACCGCAACGGAGCTTGGACCGTTCGAGACAGACCAGCCACACCACCCCCGGCAGACCGGAAGACCCGTCAGCCTCTAACCGACTGTTCCCGGGCCCCACCTGGGCCCTCATCCAAAGAGGGGATAATGCGGGAAAGTGGAAAGCCAATGCTTTCCTAATCACCACCACCAACAGCTCTAACAGCAAAGTCCATGAAGGCCTGCTGCTGTGATTCCAGGAGTTCCCTGAGTGAACAGGGCCAACCCAAACCGGCAGTCACACAACTCCTCATGAGGCCGACCCGAGGTTGCTCACAAGGAGGAAGCTCACAGTCCAGGATAACGTGTTCCGCCGACTCCACCTCGGCACCACACCCACAGGTAGCCATTGGCACAATCCTGAACCTTTGTAGGTAACCCCCGAGGTTCCCATGACCCGTCACGAGCTGGACGGCATGGCGCCCCAACTCCTGTAGCCGTTCTCTGACATCAGGGAAGACAAAGACCCTTCTACCAGACTCACTACCGACCCACGACTCCTGCCAAAGCTCCAAGAGCATGCATCGACCAAAGGTTTTCGCAAACACTCGGGCCAGAAGACCGTAGCCTCACCACGACTGGCCGCCTTAGCCTCACTGTCTGCAACCACGTTTCCAGGGACACCAACGTGAGCTTTAACCCAAACAAACTCGAGCACTTGGCTCCTGGAGAGACAGTTTCTCAACCGGTTGTGTGTATCAAAGGACAGGACGTGATCAGTCGACCCCGTTGCCACTGCCAACAGAGCCGCCATGGAATCCGAGCAGATCGAGATCCACTCTCCATCATGGAGCGTTTCGCAGGCAATGGCTGCTTTGTGGATCACAAAGAGTTCCGCCTGAAAAACCGAGCAGTCATTGTTTAGCCTAAACCGAGTGGCCTCCAGAGCATGCCCTGGACCACCCTCAACATTTTCCCAAAGCACCATGGGAGCGCTGACTCTACCCTCAAGTTTTGACCCATCAGTGTACAGTGATAGTATCCCCCCTAGTAGCCCCCTACCCCCAATGAAGAATATTGAGCTGTGTCCTAAGAGACGGGTGTGACCATGTCCGACACGGGACGGTGGATTCAAAGCAACGTGTGCCTAGATCCAGACGAGTCTTGCACAGAGTGAAGGCCTCCAGGTACAGTGGTGGAATACCGGCCATTACCTGTAGGGCTGCAGTGGGTGTGGTGCGATACGCATGACAGATCGCAAGCAGGAAGGGTCGGACAACCGCCTCCAGATACCTACGGAGCGCCTGTTGCCGAGCGCGTCCACCCCACACCCCAGCGCCATACAAAATCATGGGCTTGATGGCCCGGATGAAAATCTCTCTCAGCATCGCAGGGCGGATGCCCCACGACTTGGCTGAGACCGCACGGATTCGATTGGCAATCTGCGCCACACGTCTCTTCATGGTAGACACATGTTAGACACAAAAGCCTCGCATCCACAACCACCACCAGATACCGCATGGAAGCCACAGGACAGATGCGGCGATCATTGATACTGAGCCGTGGCGGACGGCAAAGGGGGGCATGCCCCTTCTTTACCGCGTGAAAAACGTAGCCTGTCTTGCCCTCATTATACACCAGTTTATTACGATTAGCCCATAATTGACAGATTGCCCATACACGCTCCCAGAACAGCTCAATACCACGGAGCGTCTTTCCCTTGAGCAGTAGTAGCGTGTCATCCGCCACCGCCTGACAGCCGAGATTCTCATTGGCCTCCATCCTCCTGACCAGGCTGAACAAATCCTCCATGATCAAAAGCCAGAGGATGAGCCCCAGACAAGAGCCCTGTGGGCAGCCCCTAGAAATCCACTTCCGAAGTCCCACGAGAAGGACTTCACGACCTGTTAGGAAGGATCTCATAAAACCAAAGAGGTCTCCCGGGCACCCCATGTAGAGGAATGTCTTCAGCAGCATAGGATGCCAAGCATGATTAAATGCATTGGCGATATCCAACGCCACAGCTGCAACATGGTTACCCTCAAGCCAGGCGCGTGTGGTGAATCCCACTACTCCTCCAAAGCTTGGTCGCAGCTGCGTTGCCTTCTAAACCCAGACTGTTGATCCGAGAGCAGTAGTCCACCCTCCAGGAAGTGAGCGAGTCGATCAGCACAAAGTTTATCCAGCACTTTCCCCAGCATAGACAGAAGACAGATTGGACGGAACTTCCCTTTCTCGGGTTTGAGGATCAAGATGACCCGCGCACACTTCCACTCACGTGGAAAATACCCAAGAGCCCGACACCCGTTCAGCAGTTCCAGCCAGACCCCTCCAATGGCCTCCCTCACGTGCCGTAGTGCAACAGCCGGGAACTGATCCTCACCCGGGGCTGAACCAAGGTTCATTCCCGAGAGGACAGAGTCCAGCTCCCCAAGCGTGAAAGGAGGGCCACCAGCAGCCCGACATGGTTCCGCCGCCCGCTGCCTGATCTCAGTGTGCTTCTCCTCATCAGTCTTCACCAAATCATCTGGGAAGTACAGGTCGAAGAGGTATAGCTCTGTTTCCCTTTCGTTCAAGGTCCAAGAACCGTCCTCCCTCCTGACAGAGCAAAGGGTCTGTGCCGATTTACGCTTACCACTATGGATCTTATAGGGCAACCCAAAGGGGTCCATATCCGAACTCACAGAATTTCCGCCAAGAAGCCGCCTTGGCCTGGAAAATCAGCTTCTTAAACTCCCGCCTTGCTTCCTCAAAGGGGAGCTTTGCCTGGGCTCTCAGAACTGGATCCGTCAGAGATTGAAAGCGTCTCCTTAGCGCCCGAAGGCGACTCCGTTTGATCCGAAGATCGTTGGACCACCAACGTGGCTGAGTTCTCCGTGGACGCCCCGAGGAATAAACCAATCGCACGCAGTCCCGCAGATCGAGATAAAGGCGGTTGCTGCGTCCTTCACTCCCGAGGGAGTGCCTTTAGTTCAGTGGGCTAGTAACAGCAGCGCTGTTCTCCTTGAGATAGGCCCTAAAGCACGCCCAGTTAGCCCTCATGATGTCGTAAATGCAATTTGCCCTTTGCCAGTGTTCAAGGAACACAGGCGCACAGAGTTGTCTAAGGGGCCCCTAAGGGCCATCATAGATGGTTCTGTTCTTGCACCTGATCATCCTCTTGACCAGCTCTGGGCATTCACCGCTGCTGGAGCCATGATGTACATGTCCACGCTTAGCCGCCACGCAGTTAGCGCATCGCTTCTCCCTGGTGTTGCAGGCCGTGTGATGGTGTGACCCACCACAGTTCCCTCCACAGTGATCTTCGATAACACAAGGTTGAGAGTGCGGTTCTTAACGAGTGTCTTGAGCAGGGCCGGGGTGACCACCGCAATCCAGTTTTCTCTGTGCCCGCCGCGACTCTTTTTCTTGGAAACCAGCGTAAAGTCACAGATGAAGTCATCCATGGGGATAACCGTCAGTGCCGGATTCTGCGTGTGCAGACCAGTCCGCATCGCCTCTGGGTCGAAACCAATCATCACTCCGGAGAGCATGACGGTAGGGCGTCGACCTTTCAGGCCTTGGACTGCAAAACCTTCACCCAGTTGTAGCGCAGCCTCGACTGCTTGCTTCTGCGCGTCATCCCTAAACTCCAGGAAGACACCACCAGCGGCCGTACGAGTGACGTAAGCCCTTGTCAAGCACATTCTTAGGCAACGCAGCCAGAATCGCATCTGCGTGGCCGCAGAGCTGGCGTCATCAGTAGGTCTAACCACGGCAGCGAAACGAGTTCGCTGTCGTAGAGCCTTCAACTTGCTGACAACAGTAGCGTACAGAGGGCTGGGGCCAGCACCCGAGGATCCGTCCCTTTCCCTTTCCGCTCGCCATTCCCAGCGTGCTTGCCGTCCTGAGGGGGGCGCATCACCCGAGGTGGCAGTGAGTGTCCCCTCAATCTTGCGGCGACCAGTCGACTTGCCCCTGCCAGAGGTCGCACCAGGCTGCTTGGTGCCAGGGCCGTGAATTCCCCTCTGGTTAGACTTGTCCAGGTGTTCTGGCTGTTTGTCGGTTGAAGCCCCCTTCCGCCGTTTCCGACGCAGACGTCTTCTCCTGCGATTCCGGTTTCACCCACGAGTACGTTTCTGACGCCCCTCCTCCCCTATCTTGTTGAAGGCATCCGGTACGGATGGAGCCGAGCCCTGGGCTTGACCCCCAGAATGGGGATCAATAGGCATCGCGCCCACTACCGCCTCCGAACCCGAATGCTCCATAGGTTTGGTGGCAAGGGGAGTTTCTCGGTCATTGTAAGCGTCAACAGGCTCTCGGTACTCCTCCCCCATGACTGCCACACCCAACTCCACCGACTCTTGCGGCGGAGCAGCTACCGCAGTGACGGCTGAATTAGCAACAACCTTCAGCTTGGGGAGACCAGGTTGTGTGCGGGTCTAAATAAAAGCATCTGTCATGTCTGCCGCAACCCTAACCGGTTGACTGGCAACAAAGGCCTTCAGAGTCCGCACCTCTGCTTCCAAACTCGAGAGTCGATCTGCCGTCTCGCAAAACTTAACCCTTTCCTGACGGAATAGTACCTCCGCTTTGCGGAGGCACCCGAGGACCCTAGTTTGGTCCGTCCTGGTAAAGGCAAGCCTTCCCTGTCTTGACGTTTTTTGTGACCGCGGTCTCGATCACCGAGAAGAGTCTCGACATGCGGACATCCACACCCCTCTTCTGCTTCGATTGATGCTTTTTCCGCGGTTCGGACTCAGCAACGGATTCGGTTTCGGTGTCCGCCTCCGCAAAGCCCTTGGACAAAGCGATATGCGCAGCCTTCCGGCACTGGCGAGCAGCCGAACCTGGCCTCACACGTTGCCCGTCCTCCCCAGGTTTTCCTTTCTCAATACCAGTACGAGGGACCAAGTCCTCATGAGAGGGGCCATCCTCCAACCTGCGTCTCTTCCCCCGCAAAATGACAGTGCCAGACTCCTCCATGGGCAGAGAGAATTCCACCTGGTCAGACACAAAGGAAGAGCTCGTCAATGGTGCTGGGGACTGACGCCCTGAATCCAAAGGATCCTTTGATGGTGGCCAGGCAGGCACAGGCTTGTCCCCTGTACCGCCCACCCCACGCAGCTTACTAAACGACTTACTCAAAGTGTCCAACTTGATCAAGTTGCTACCCATTCCACTACCAAACACGACAGTTGAGGTACTGCCAAGACCGGTCGAAGTTACGGGCCCGACTATCCCCGTGGTGTTACAAGCCATAAGAATCAAAACACTAGCCAACCTGGTTTCACTGCCCACCATGGAGCCCCAATTTTGAGCGGCATGTGCAAGACGAGATCGTCAGACCACTAGGGCGCACAGAGGCCGGAGAATACCAGACGGACAGACCTCATAACCCAGCTTCCCACCGCACCTCACCAGGGGATACCTCCGAGCCCGTAGGCACCTCTCAGTGGCTGGTTGCCCAGTTCACCAGCCGATTGACTGTAAGCGAGGTCCCCTACAGCCGCCCTACTTAGACGAAATAAAGGGGGACACCCTCCTCTGCCGTAAACGGGCCGCCACGCACGGCAAACACGTGGGTCCATACTTTAGTCTGGCTCCAGGAAAGGAGCTCGCAAGCCGGCGTGCCACGACAAGGCCCAGGACTATCAACGCCGGCGCACTACAGACAGAAAGGTGATCGAAAAAAATAAAAGGATTCCATTAACGACGCACATTCACTTCATTTCCTTGAGAAATTTCCTTCAACATACCAGCCAAAGTGGCATTTACACTAGTGACAGGAATTTCAAATTTTAGACCTCCAATAGCCGTTGCACGATGAAGCGGTTTGTATAAAACGAAACTAAACAGCAGACGACATTTTAAACCATAACAGCAGACGACATTTTAAACCATAACACGAAGCAATAACCACCCAGAATCCAAACTTCAAAATTCCAGCTAAATATGCTAAAGACTTTATTTATAGCATGCCATGCAACCATCCAGGTAGCACGGCTACCTATGTAGGCCAAACAAAGCAAGAAATCTTCAAGCATCTTAGCTCACATAAATCAAACTTTAAACTCAAGAAAACTAAAAACTCGCCTGTTCAACATTAAAAAAAAAACCAGGACATGAACCTAATATTCCTGAAACTAGAATCTTATTTCAAATACCAAATACAAGAGCACGCGTCAACTTGGAAACAATTTGCATTCACTTATGCCAACCACCTGTACACAACCACCTCATACCCATAGCCATTTGTATCAAATTATGCAAAGATGCGAACATCGCCACTTTTCCACCTATCAGAATGGGGGAAAACCTCGCCGCTGCAGATTCTTACTCATTCTATCTCCCAACTACTGCCTGTGCTGCTCGTAAGTGACTGCCTCCACATTTTATTGAATTTGCAGGTTTATTATTTTATTCATCATTATGTTCACCTTGCATCCTTCAGATTGTAAGGGTAGAACCTTTTAAAAATGAGTTTGTAGTGTATAACTATGTTTTATTTAGTGTGCTTTCACTTGAAAACGCCCCTGACCTGAGGGACGAAACGTCGTGAAATTTTTTAATCACTTGCACTAAATGGCTTTTATCTGTGCGTTAATGCGTTAAGCAATACAATGGCTGCGTCGAATATTTTCAAGATTCCCAATTACTGTGGAAACTCTTAGGCCCATGTGCGTAAATGTTGCTGTGAGAGGTTTGGCCTACTTCTCACAACCTTAGATTATTTAAATGCTATTTTCGCTTAGCTGCTACACATAGCCGTTTGACACACACTTCTAAAGTGTGCGCGGCCTATCTTGAGTTCGCCGCAGAACGAACACGGATAATCGATTGTACGTTTTTGGCAGAAGAGTGCCTTGTTGATATCCAAGATGGTTACAAAAACAATGGCGGCCATCGATTAAAGCCGCCCCCTCCAGGAAGACGAAGCCGCTCATAAAATACTTCCAAGACTCAAGATACGCCGCGCACACAATACTTACCAATTCGTCCAAACTACTTCAAATAAAACCATCGGTGGTAAAAAAAAAATAATAATAATAATAATAGCATTTATTTTTCTGCAGTTTGACGCCTAGCTGGTTCGTCTATGGATATACGACTTTTCCTCGAGGAAAATGCAGGCTACAGTAGTATTTTAGTGGACGTTAATAAACGAAAAAATATTTAAGAATTAGTTCAAAGTGTGACTACAAAAAGAAACTAAGACACTACAGTAACAGGAATTACGTACTCTGCTAGGGCAACTTACAGCAGGCCCCGCACTGATTCAAACCCCCCCCCCCCCCACAACCTCACCCACCCCTTCCTTTGAAATAGGCTCAGCTCTCTTCCATTGCCCTTACTGTCATCATTGTTCAACTTTTGTAATTTGTAATTTCTTTTTTTAGTTTTAACATCGGATGGCAGTCAGTGACCACCACGTCCTTGCCATTCCGGTTGCATTTTCAACAAACAAATATTATTATTATTATGCTTACGGTTCTTATTTATTCAATTGCTACCAAAATCGCCGCTTATTGCCACTTGTACATTAACGGTCAGTGAAAAATTAAAAAAATTTACACTTGCGAAAGAGAAAGAGTAGCAAAAATGTGTTGATATGTTACTCATACCACTCCATTCATATAATGCAGTAGTCTAACAGCCGATTACGATTAACAATTTATACAACCGAACCGAGGGACATGGTTGTTGCTATGACAACCAATCCACAGACAGTGCGTTTACAGTTGATTTTTGTTGATTGTAAAGTTGCTTCCAACTTTGGTAAGAGAACAATAATGAGACTTCTAACAAACTGGTCACAACTATTATTCCAAAATTTAATTTTCCTAACAAAAAGCCCATTAAATTTATCTTACATTACGCTAACTCAACACCATGCTAAATTTCAATACGGTAAATCCCGTTGACCGTGACCGAAGTGTACGTCATCGCAAAAATTGTGGGTTATCAAGTCACCCCACACTTTTGACACTTCCGGATCATGTGACTGGGAACGCACACACCAACGACCAAAAACAGCTTCCAAAAACGTGGCGCAATAAAAACGTACCAAAGGAATTACTTAACTTGCCGGTCTATCCAGAATAAAATCCTATTCCTGCTAACTCACACATGTACCTTGACATCCCAACCGTGGTATAAATTAGTTGTTGGTGAGAAAGTTACGGTTACCGAGTATTATACCACGCCTGTGATGATTCGTGCTGCGCACTAGATGCACTTGCCCACTCTCGGGCAATCATCGCAGCCGTGGTATAATACTCGGTAATCGTGACTTTCTCACCAATAACTATTACTTATTTTTTGAAAATAAAAGATGGCGCCCAAAAATAATTTTACAAGCCCTAAATAGAAACACAGAAGGAAAATTTTACTATTCCTTCAAATATGACTGAATAACACGTGTAAAAATTTGGGGAGGGTGAAGAAAGCGAGCAAGGGCTACGCTCAAAAACTACTGGCACAGCATACATAAAATAAACACATAACTTACTGCAGTCTCCATGCACGGTGGTGTTCCAATCAAGATATCCATTATCCTCGGCGCAGACCATCTGTTTTAGCATTCTCCGCGCTGGATCTGATAGGCAGGTAAAATTAACGACAGATCCCAAACTTATAGAATCCATTTCTAGACTGGTGTGGACTGGGATTCCACCAGTTGGGATAGGGCAAGCTAAAACAGGCAATTAAATTATCATAATCATTACAACTATAGGATTTAGGGGCCATCCATATATTACGTAACAGTCTGAGGGGGGGGGGGGGTCAATTGTGATACAGGGGGTGTGGGGCTGTTTCCAAAATGTGACGTCACAATCTTGCATCACCTTTTGGTGTGCACATCACCTCAATCTTTTGGCGTATTGTTTAGGAAAACAATAGTTCAGATGCAATTCCATTTACACACACAGAAAAACTCCCAAGATCTGAACCTGTGGATGCTTAAGACATTTGAAAGAACTACAATAAATTTAAGTATAAGCAAATGTAAAGCACTTTGAAATATTACATGGGGGGAGGGGGGGGTAATTGTAGAAGTGTGACGTATTATTAAGAAGGGTGGTTTTAATTTTGTGACCTTTGTGACAAACGGGTGTTTCAAAATAGAACAAAAAGGCTGACGTAATTTATGGTTGACCCATAAACATTTTTTATGATCGGTTTTGCCCAACGAAATAAGCCACAGATGAACAGAAGAATAAATAAAGAAAAAATGTGAAGAATGAATAGGCCTATCAAAATGAAAAACAGGAATTTATTTTTGTACTTGTTAGATCCGTCAAGTTCATTGTTCGTGGTGGTAGAACGAAAGTGAGCTAAGTGCTTGCTTGCTACAATGGGACTTCAAATGTTTATTTACATTGGTCACTCGAGTTCAATGCTTCTTTCAGGAGGTGAGAGCAGGTGGGAAAAGACAAAAGTAAACCAAATTTAAGAAAGCGCTTGCTGGCAACGACGTGGCTTCAAACGCCCAATTTTACCTGGGGGGGGGGGGCGCTCAAAATTGGTTTCTATTGCCTAACCAAAAATATAGTATACTACCTGTAAATTTCAATGCATTCAGTTCCTGGATGCAGTTCCTGGATGCTTCTTATCTGTCTTGAGGTTTTTTGCTCTCTAGATCCGGCCAGCTTCGCAACCCCACTGCGCGCGCACAGCCCTCCTGTAAAAGCGTTCATCCCGGGTACAGCCGCCATCTTTTTTCCTCGCGATATGTCGTGGTGGTGACTCAAGAGGGAAGGCTGGGTGGGTTTACAGGTAGTATATATTTTCGGTTAGGGAACAGAAACCAATTTTGACCTTCCCCCAGGTAAAATTGGGTTTTCTACTTGCCGTTTACGAAAATATCTACTACCTGTAAATTTCAATGCATTTACAGTTGACCTCGTCAATATATGATGGCAGACACCACATGACGGGTTACCCAGGTTGCGAGCTGGCTCCCCCAAAAGTTTCACGAAACTTCGCACTTTGTTGAAAATGAACAGAAACAGGAGTAGAAAATCGTTCGTCGAGTGTGGTTGTTCGGTTGGGAGAGATGAGGGTCTTGCTTCTGCCTTCTGGAGGTCTTCGTTTCTGTCATTTAGTGCTTAAGGAGGCTGGACTGCACATCTAATCTGGCTAACGACAACGTAACCTACAGACAGTGTAGCCCATTAACTTGCCTTGACATGTCTTTGAAAATGTGATTTGAAAAGACAGCCTGCCTTCTTCATGATGGGTCTTGGAGGCTTTCAGTAATGGACACTTGGCTGTGGGGAGCCTTTGAAGTCTCAAGTGCCCTGAGTTTGTTGATAACCATGTTAATCCAACTTGTGATTGTTTTGGTCTTGGTCATATTGGTTCCTTTGCAGAAGGTAGAGAAAGGTGGATTAGGCCTCTTCGACACACGTCAGTCTGTTCAGTATTGGGTTAGGCATTAGGTTCGAACTAGACATAGTGTTCATGTCAGTTAAGTCGCCAATGAAGTTAGAGTGTGCTGAGATGATAATTGTGTTAGAGGTTTTGGCGGGTCTGAGCTTCCTGGTTCGGAGTCCAGACGTGAATTCGGTTGAATCCAAAATGATTTTGAGATATGCGGTGGTGACAAGGGACTCAGATGGCGTGGTCCGTTTCTTGTCTTAATGTGCTCCTGAAGAAGTTGATTTGAAGATGGAATGACTTCGTCAGGGTTTGGCTCATGGCTTTGGCATGTCGGGGAAGTAAACAGTTGTCCAGACTTCTTGGGTTGTGTAAAATGTCAACGGCGGGGAGATTCCACGCAGATGGAAGTTGGTCCCTTTTATTTATTTTTTTTTAATGTCGATTTTCAGGGAGTGTAAGGACAATTTTTCTTGCCGTGACGGTAGGTCCTAGATGGATTCATCCAAGACTTGTTCCGTTGGTGAGGTTGAGAAGTCGGCCGGTTAGTTGCTAAGAGTTAGGGCGATCAGCAGAGAGGAGCTAGAGATTGAAGGAACTGTCGACAAGGTCAAAACGACTGGTGTTGGTGACATGTGGTGGTGTTAGCGACAAGTGTCTTGTTGATGAAAGGTGACATTGTGTTATTATGTTGTTGTCAAGGTGAATTTATGGTTATGGCAGTGAATTCGAGTCGGTGGATGAAGCCATGATGAGAGACATCTTTCGGTGAAAGCTTTGGATGGAGCCAGAAGCGGATCTTGCTGTTTTCTGGTGAAAGTTTGGAGGAGTTTGATTTGGTCGAAGGCTTTGAGGCATATTTTTGGCTGAGAACGTTGGGCAATGATGAGCTGTGAACCAATCGTTATCTGTGTTTCATGATGAGAACTCAAGAGGCAACTGCAGGTGGATGAAAACAGTTATTTGAATGTGACTGGATAGCGTCAACCGGTTGGAGCTTCAGTTGGGTTGAAGGAGTTATTCAGGAAGCTGCAGATGAAGATGAGTGAAGCGATGAAGTCGCGATTGGCTGCACTGAGGCTTCATGTAGTAGGCTGAGATTCGACCTGAAGTCGACCTAAATGACTTGTTGAATGGTGAGATGAACCTTTTTGTGCTTGAAGTGTTGGCAGGAAATTCTTGACGAATATTTCTTTCGGAGAAGGTTTTTCTGTGGCGAAAGATCTTCTTTTGAATAATTATTTTCGGTGAAGAATCAAATTCCGACAAGGATGCTGGGAGTTGGTTGGTGGAAAGCCATGTCAAGATTGCTGTAGGGTCAAGAGCTGCAGCGATTAAAGGTTGAGCTGTACGGGTAGCTGCAGGCAAGGTGTGGTGAGTTTAATGACATTGTGGTGAGACAGCCGGAGTTCTCACATTTACTCCTGAGTGAACAACGGGACCATGGACTTAAAAGAAGTGCTCCAGGCTAGTGAAAAAAGTTTTTTTTTTTTTTTTTTTGCAAAGTGCAATTCGTGAGGTTGAAATTGTGGTCACTGGAGCGAGGATGCTTTTCCGAACGAATGGTTTACGGGGTGAACGCTCTTCCTTCAGGCGAGAGATCTTATTCCAGGTGAAGGACATCATGGGTTGAGAGGTCTTCTCTCATGCGATGGGTTTTCTTTAGGCGAAAGAATGGTTGAGAATAGTTCAGATCTTGTTCCAGGCGAAAGATCTTCTTACAGGTGAGGGTCATCTTGCAGGCAAAAGATCTTTTTTCAGGCAAAAGATCTTCTTGCGAGTGAGAGATCTTCTCGGGCTAAAGATTTCCATTGGGGGAAAGATCTTCTTCCAGGCGAAAGATCTTCTTTTGGGAGAAATCTTCTCACAGGCGAAAGATCTTTTTCTAGGCAAAAGATCATCTTATCGGTGAAAGATCTTCTCTCAGGCGAAGTATCTTCTTACTGGTGAAAGATCTTTAGACAAGTGAAGATTTCCTCCAAACGAAAGCTCTTGTTCTAGCAAAAGATCTTCAGACAAGTAAAGATTTCCTCCAGGCGAAAGATCTTCTTCTAGGCAAAAGATCTTCTCTCAGGCGAAA
>JAHWFP010215191.1:0-17087 GCA_023313725.1 Lithobius niger
GAACGACAAAAAACTGAGGCCCAACACACAACGCAAGCTTTGTGAGGCGTCCCGAGAGACCCCAAGCAAAGCGAACAGCAACAGCCCAGTGGTTAGTTTCCTTGTCTTCAAACAAACTGAATACCGTTTGGAATCCCGCGACTGACCCAACTATAATACGGGACTTACTCATCCACAGTGTTTGGTTGAAAGCTAGAACTCTTCGGATGTGATGTCCGTGCAGGCGGTAGAATTTCAAGTTCCCATAGTGAAGGTTGTATTTTTTCTTGTGTGTGCAGAAGGTTTGGTGTTGGAGGAGGACTTGATCTTGTGGTATAAATTTTCCGCCAGATTTAAAGAATAGGGGAAATCGGCTCCTTTCCAATATCGATCTTCTCTGGAGCTAGTAGATAATCGTTGTGCAAGTCGTGCAACTCTCTGGGGGTACTTGAGATCCACTTCCAGTATATATCCTACATCAGCGACGTCCAGTACGTTGTCTACGTCCAAAGTTCGGAACCCGTCATATAATAATAATAACAATAATAATATTTTGACCACTCTACTAGCAGCGGTCGGGTATGTGGAAGGGCTGAAGCCACTAATACCACTCCCAATTTAATTTTAAAAACTCAGTATTTCTAAGCAAGAACCTTTTTAAGTCAGTCTTAAATGTCTTTTGAAAGAGGCAACCGAGTTCGCCGCAACAGTTTTTTCACTGAGCGAATTCCAGACAGTAACTACACGAACAGCGAAGAAATATTTCCTGCAATTTAGATGTGAAGGCTGTGTGCGCAACTTGAGTTTATGTCCCCTCGTGTGGGTGACAAGACTAAAATCGAAAAGCGGCAGTTGAACACCCAAGTAACCATGGAGAATCTTGAATGTCAACACAAGATCAGATTTTAATCTACGGAGCTCCAAGGTCTCAAGCCCAAGCCTTCTTAAACGCTCTGATGCAGGGATGTTGCAAAAACCAGGTAGTCCCTTAGTAGACTTGCGCTGTACCGACTCAACCAAGTCAACATCTTTCATCAGTGATGGGGACCACACTGGGCTGGCATACTCCAAGATGGGTCGCACGAAAACTATAAAAGCCCCAAACTTTAGTTTTAATATGTCCCGATGTAAAACATCGGTTAACCATTGATAGCCGACAGAATGCCTGTGCCACAATTTTTCTACACTGCAAGGAGGGTTTAAGGTCGGTGGTGCACCATACGCCAAGATCACGTATCTCCTTTACATTGGGCATCGTTGTTTCTCCCAGCATGTAACGAGACGCATTTCCACACTTACCAAAATGAAGCGTGCAGCACTTTGACTCAGAGAGTTGCCAAAGTGTAGCCCACTCTGAGATACAGGCAATATTATCTGAAAGGCGTTCACGAGCTTCTGCATCGATCACTGCTGACCCAAGTTTTAGGTCGTCCTCAAATTTGTATAGCTCAGACCTATCATTAATGCAGGATAAGTCGTTCAAGAAAATAACAAAAAGCAGGGGACCCAAAACAGAGCCCTGCGGAACTCCAATGATTATATCAGAAGAGGATGACAATACTCCCTCAACGAGTACTCTCTGTGAGCGACTACTGACGAAACACGGCAGCCAATTCAAAAGCAATCCCCCAAAGCCATTCTCTTCAAGTTTGAATAAAAGTTTCCTATGTACCGCCGATTCGAATGCCTTCTTAAAAAAGATGTAAATAACATCGGTAGGTATGCCTATGTCAGCCACTGAAGTCCATTCATTAAGTGCTAAAAGTAACTGGTAGGTAGTCGAACGGCCCGGTAGAAAACCAAATTGGTCAGGATTAATTTTATTATTTTCTTCTAAAAAGTCCAACATCTTCGTGCGTATTACTGATTCCATGATTTTACAAGGCACCACCGTCAAAGCAATTAGACGGTAGTTAGAGCAGAGATCAGGATTTCCCTTCTTGAAGATTGGTACAACATAGGCTGTGCTCCAGATTGAGGGTAAGGTACCTGACTTAAACGAAAGATTAAATATAAGAGAAAGGGGATAACTAATTCCCCGGCTAACCTGTTTATAGAAGATGGCCGAATTGCCATCTGGACCGGTTGCATGGCTAGGCTTTAATTTAGGTATTTTTTGGTCGATAAGCTATGGTGGAAAATCTGCAGAATCACACCGGGCTATTAGATGATCCATAGATCTAGGTTGTGGCAAGGGGCAATGATCGTCCATAATACCATGGGATGAGAAGAAATTACAAAGGGCTTCAGCTTGTCAAAATTTTCTGTAAGAAAATTTTCACCCTGTCGTAATGGTGGAAACGTACATGCTGTAGAAGTTTTCTGCTTATAGAAGCGGAAAAGGGCCGAAATGCTGCCCTTCGAAATAATTGAGGATTCTTTAACTATATGCCAGGATTCCACTAAGGTGTTGTAGGTAGTCCTGCAAGTATTGTAAAATGTTAAGTTTGCCTCCGAGCGATTCAGTCGAAGCTTATGCCACAGTTTAAGCTTTTTTTTGCCAACTTCGTAATATTACGTGGAAGAGGATAGAGTTTGTCCAGTCTACGAGGACGAGATAGCAATCTGCAGCTGGAAACTAGCTCGTCCAAGATGCGACTAAAGTCTCCCCAGGTCTGGTCCACGCTACATCCGCTCAGTCTCAAACTCGAATCCCAATCAACCTCGGAGAGGCATACGCGCAGCCTATTAAAATCTATTCGACCCGGCAAACTCGAACTCACTGTCTGATGTGAAAAGGAACAGTGTACTTTAAAGGCTACCAAACAGTGGTCACTTGTGCTGAAATGATCCTTCATAAGCACATCGAAACAGAGGCGCTCATCCTGGGTAAAAATCAGATTGAGAATCTTATTTCCCCTCGTTGGATAATGTACAAGTTGTGTTAATCCAAGAGGAGCAAGAAATTCCAAGAAGGAACGATGACAACGATCACTAGCAGTCAGCGTGTCCCAATTAACTGAGGAAAGATTAAAATCACCCAACAGAATATTTGAGGAATCCGATCTCATAGCCCCCAAAATGAAATTGCTCAAGCCATCCAACAGCAGGTCATTATAGCTGTCAGGCAAGTAGCAGAGTATGAAGTTCAACTTTAGCATAGGTATGAACAGGGTCATTGCCTCTATACCTTTACCAACTAGGTCACAAGCCAAAGTAATCTTGCTCCTGCGATAAGCAACCAAAAGGCCCCCACCCCTGGATCCATGGTCGAGCCTCACCATATCATAACCAGTGGGCACCAATTACCATGCTATCAGCAATACCGTCATGGAGCCACGTTTCGACAACAAAAATAATATCGTAACAATGTGTGTACAGAAGTGCCCTAAAACACGCCAAGTTTTTCACTAAGCTCCGTGCGTTAAAGAAGACACAAACTAAGTCAGAAACGAGGGTAGATATGTCCACGCTGGGGTCAATAGTGGATCGAGAACTGGAATGATTTCCCATTAATTGTTCGTGTTTTCTGCACTAGAATGAAGCGAGCGCAATTCTTTCATCAGACAGTTCTTTCCCCGTTTGGTAAGATGGATACCATCTCTAGCTAGGAGAGTGCGGTCAGATAAAATAGCACGATAAATTGACACAAAATTACAACTGTTTTCGATACAATATCTACGAAGAAGAACATTGGTGTGGGCAACAACTCTGTCAACTTCAACGTTACCATTGCCAGGTCTAGGAAAAAACCCAATAAGGTAAATTGAAGTATTAGGTTTGCTACGTCGTATTTGGTCAACGAAGTTTGATATCATTAACACAATATGGTTAGGAGGTTCGTGGAGTAGGTTGTTAGCACCGATGCACAAAATCACATCGGCCTCAGTGTCAGATTCTTGCATAATTCTAGGTACATCTTTTAGGAGATCCTGCACTGTAGCACCAGGCCACGACCAGGTTTTAGATGCCTGGTGGTCACTAGCCCTTCTGGATCTCGCGTAAGATTCACCAAAAATAAACGTGGGTCGATGCCATCCTGTTGTGCTAGTGAAGGTTCAGATAAAGGAGGTTCACCTCTACCATTTACTCTTGTCAGGGACACCTGTGTTGTCACTGGAGTCCTTTATTCAATCCCTGTTCTTGTTGTTACAGATCGTACCAACAATGTTGCGCAGCTCAGTGTCTCTGTCAAAGTTCTGACTCACAGTGGACGGTTGGTTAAGCACTTTTTGATAATGTTTACCTCGTTTCCGGAGCACAGAGATATTACTTGGGATGTTGGAGACAGGGTTGTTCACAAGGTTGACTCTAGTTCCAGTGGTTGGACTCCTACGAGTGACTGGCAAACTGCTTGCCCCAGTGGTATTATTTTCTTCTATTGGTTTATCCCCGGTAGAAGAACAGTCGCTATTAGAAGGTCCGTCAAGTTGAAGATGGGAAGAACGCAGCTCCACTCCGCCGCCACTTGATTGTGTCATAACAGTAGCAAGTTGGAATCTCCGAGCTATGCCCTCATTAGGGGGAATTGAAGAATTTACATGCAGGTTTGCATTGCACCGATAGTTAATGCAAGCTTTAGTATGTCCTTCCTCAGCTGCTGGTCTAAAATGGTCAGACCATAACAATTCTAGTTGTTCAGTGTGTGTTTTGAATTCAAGTGGACTGCGTGGACTGAGTGGACTGCGTGGTCTCTAAGAGAATTTGCTGTTTCTCTAAAAGGCTCTCACCCCAGCCGTCGAGCATACCCCTAATTTCGTTAATATCACGATTATGGTTTGACAATGCCACCGAGTCGAAGATGTTGGAAAGTTTCGTATCTATACACTGAAGGTCAACATCCTTTTCGAGACTGAAGCCCTCCAATTTGGTGAGGAGACGATCATCAAGTTCATCAATTGCAACCTCATGTTGGCTACGCCTCATCGACGGAAGAGAAGCCGGAGCTCTGTTGGGAAATGGAAGTTGCAAAGGAGACTGTTCGGTGGCGTAATACATAGTTTCTCTCCTATTCCCCACTGGATTTAGTTTTCCTAGCATTGGGACGTCAGTGCGATTTGTATATAGAAAATCGTCAAGAGAAAGTTAGGAGTGGTAGGACTAGTCGACGTCATTTGTCCAGTGTAGCTTAGCAAAACGTCGCAATCAGCAGTAGCACGACGTAACAGATTCAAGTTCAAAACGTACACTTTTTAATATATTTTTTTATTTCATGTTTCTTTACCTGTATTTTGGGGTTTTAAAAGCTTGATTCCCACCGTGTAATGACAATCATTTCATTACTTCGCAGCAAACACAAACTCACAAACTCGATTGTTGTAAACTACGATTTTTCAAGTCGACACCAAAAAAGTACAAAAAGCCCCTGTTTCCTCACGGCTTCCGTACCTCAAAAAGGCTACCAATTCCCGAATCAACACGAAGACACACTAGTTTGCAGCAACAAAACGATAAATCAATTCAAAGATGCAACCCGATAGATCACTAATAGTTCACAATCACGAATAATCAACCGGAAAAGCTCGGATCGGTCCACAAACTGTCAAAATCAAGGCAAATTAGTAGGGCTGGTTCAGCTACGCGATCTCCGTGTTGTACGGAAGCTATTCAACTTCTGTATGTGAGATGAGCGCACATGGCCCATGTATATGAAGGGTTTTCTAGGGACATAAAGAGGCAGGTATTTGTTATTAGCTTTCAAATGCCTATTTCCAGTGAACGAAACTCCGCCTCTGGTGCCAGATGATATGAGATTATGCTTCACCACCTGAGTGAATAGCTCCAATTCTGGCTCCTGCATCCTAAGGAGAGCTGTCCAGCTGATTTATGGAGTGGAGATGTAATAACGGATCCAGCTTGTTGTTTTCGAGGCACAATTTTCGGAAATCTTCTAAAATGTCAGTGAGCAGGAAAACGTTGATCATTTAGTATATCTCGTAAGTACGGAATACCTTCGATTTCATCCTCAGCTAGAGGTTTAGAACTTGCAAGTACTCGTCTCCCGCCAACATCTCGTGTTTCAATCGAGAGTAGAACGAATGCCTCGAAGGTGGACATGTTTATGTATTCGTACGGGTTAACAGGTTCAACACATGTTCCCACGTGTTGTTCTTCAAAAACCAAGTAGATTTCAATCCAGAGTCAAAAGCTTCCCCAAGGATGGGGAAAACTCGAGTATCCAGAGAAGCATTTAAGGAATTGATGCTATCTGTAAAACGAAGATTGATCTTACTAATGTGATCCTTAATGGTTACGGTCTGAAACCTCTCGTTATTGTGAGCGATAAGATCTACTTTTACCCGGAAACTGCAGATACTAGGAGGTGCATATCGTATCCTTCCAGACCGTGCAGCACGAAGGGAATGGTTTTTCGTTCTCGTGCAGATAGGTTGCAGTTTGGATGAGCAGCTGTTCCCCACTGATGTGGCAATGATCCTTCACCTTATTGTCGACGATCCTTACTTTAGATTCCCCTTCGATATTGGTTTCTCAATCCACTTCTTCAAGGCACCCTTGCAATAATGACAAACTCGGGCATTCTTGAAATGTTTCTTCTAATGGGCTGAGGTGGAGGAGATTTGCATTTTTCACCAGGTTCACATAATATTCAGCTTATTCTTCCATACATTTGTAAAACACACCGACAGCGTCTTCTCCCAAGTAATACTTGTGACATATAATCGTCCGGTCGTGTCCCAATAGAACGTAGCCGAAACGACAAGGAAGGTGTTGATGGATTTGGATGGTTGAACTCGTCAAAGTGTCAGGTTGAGCAGTTTGGATGGGACGAAGGAGGCATTCAAAGTCGCCATATATGATGTGGGGGGAAAGGGTTTTGACAGTTAGTGTTAGAATACGAGAGTGTTTTCTCCTAGCTTCTTAAATCAAAGAGCTTGTATGGGATTAATTTTGACGCATTCTTTCCTATGATCCAGCAGTATCCATTCCCTTCCAAAACGGGCGAAACAGTTTCTGCAATAAAACTTGGCATGGGAACCAGAACCTCGATATCGCAAGAAAGCAGCTACGTCTGTAATGGCGCAATGAAGTTTCCAAATCATCCTCGTCTTGATACAAAGATAGAAGGTTGATTGGTAGTCCGTCCAAGTTTTTAGAGACTCAAAGTGGGTGTAACTTCTCTTCGAGGTTATAACCAATGATATTGATGGGAAAATCGTTTACCTTTTCAAACTTGTCAATGTTGGTAATGTTAGTAGGGTAAGACAGCATGGAAGTACCGAGCATATTTTCGAATTCGTGTTAATCTTCATGAACGACCTGTCCAACTGCAGGGCCGGCAGAGCCACAGCAAAGACGGAATACAGAAAGCATTTCTGATCGTTTAAATTTTGAATGTTCACCACCGCCTTATTCTTGCTAGTGAGTGCTTTTTGAAAGCGGGGTGTACGTAGGTGCTCGTCATGGTTTATACTTTGACACTCAGATTATTAGGTTATGAATGTGAGATATAACCCAGCTGCTGCCCCGTTCGGCGAAAGCATCGATGGATACTTGGATATTTGCAAATGCATCTTCCAACACAGCGGAAATGTTGTTGGGATTATGTATTTCTTAATATCTCGACCAGAATACCGTTTTAATGAAACCATCGTCCCTAGTAAATTGTATACCCAAGCTGATCTATACTTTACAGTTCATAGCTTCCGTGCGTATAGATAGGAGAAATTGAAGTAGATCGCCAAAGACGCATTCACCCACTAGAAGCATCTCGTTTAGTGGGTGACCCAATCCTTTATCCACAGATAGGGATGGTAAACTTTTGAGTGTGTCGGGTAGCTGGTCGTGAAAGCAAGTGCATTCTTCCACTTTAAACAGGTGATGGAATTGTAGGTGGAGCCAGAGCTCGGCTTGTGAGGAGAAAATACCCCTGCAGTAAATGCGCGTGAATGTTGTCCATTGTGAAATTAAAATAAAAAATTTATCCTTTTATAATATTGAGGAAGAACAAAAAATAAGGAACTTTTTATTAAAAAATAATATTGTTGATTGCATTAAAATGTTTTACGTGAAAAAATGAACGACCTGTTATTTAAGACTGCTAATATTATCCGTCCAGCTGTAATACTTTGTGTCATATCCCTTCCATTTAACAAAGTACTGCATTTTCCCATCTTTTCCTTTCTTCTTACGTAATACTTTTTCTATAAAAACAAATTGGGAGTTTTTTGAAGGTCTGGTTCGTAAAAAGCTCCTAGCACCAGTTCACCGGACTCGTCTTTTAGAAAATAAGTAACAGGTTGGGTTTTTTTATACTTTACAGTTCGTGAAAACTTCGTTAGTAAAATTTTGCAAGTATCCCTTATTGAAAGCCATGACTTTATTTCCTATGGCAAATTTGGGTTTCTTCAACAACCGTGAAGTAGTAGTTTGTTTCAACAGAGGTTCGTGACGTTTGGTTACTTCACTAGGTTTCAGTTTTATAGTGGAATGAACTGTGTTATTGTACTTGGAAACTAACTCGTCGACAATGTTTACCACTCGTAATTCCCCTGTGTAGTGAACCTTTTCTCTCATTTGAGTTTTCAGCATTCTGTTGAAACGTTCTACCACGCTCGTTTTTCTCAGAGTACATGTTGATGTTATGCCGCTTGAGTAGGGCTTTGAAGTCTTTGTTGCAAAACTCACTTAAGGGGAATGGCCCAAGCAAACTTGGTCATGACATTAATGCAGGTCAGTAGGAAGTTAAATCCTTTATTTAAGTTAGTGTAAGGTTTCATTTCAACAAATTCAGCCTGCTATAGATCGTTCAGGCTTAGTACAATCATTTTCCGTCTTGGAAACTTTTTCGTATGTGCTTGCAAGTTCTTTTACGAGTTGATCCATTTTTTAAAATTTCCATTCCGAACTTTAGTTAGTTTTCATGATTTTCTTCACGATCGAAGCGGCTAGTTTTACCTTCCATGGCACAGAAGGATCATCTCTCGGTCTTTGAGCTTTGGAAATTAGAACTTATCCGCGGCGTGCCGATCTTTCAAGTCCGAGCTGTCTGAGTAAGCTACATTGTGTTCCTTCGAATCTGGAGTTTGCTGAGTGGCATTGTTTCCTAAATACAATGGTTCGTGTTCGTCATGTTTATTAATTCCTGGCTCCCCTCAAGCCCACCTTTCTTCCAGTTTGGGTCCCAGGCAGTAGTATTGGTAGCCCGGTAAATGCAGTTTGATTCCATGGTCCTTTGTTTTACATTTTTTTTTGTGTTAAGACGTACCAAATTGGCCGTCGCCATTAAGGTATTTGTGTGACAGTTTGTGTGACAACAGGGCTAATGACCATGTGTTGGAATTCCCAGTTCCTGGTGTTTTTGTGTGCAAGCTTGGGACTGGTGACAACCCTGTTAGCCCGGATATGGTGGATGGTGTGCAACTCGGTAACGGTAGATGCTGAAGAGTAGTTCCCTTGGTTACCGAGATTTGTAACAGCCGTGAGGGCTGCCAAAATCCTCACTTCGACTGGCGCTAGGCCAGGAACAACATCACCATTTTGGTCCGTTTATTTTGAAATGTTTTTATGAATTTTGTAAGCCGTTTGCCTTGCATTAAATGTGAGTTGTGTTTAGAAACGTGTTTGCGTTTATACGTTAAAATGGTAGTAGATCGGTTCACTTAAATTAGCCTCAACATTTTGTTTAACCTAAACCTAAATTTTTGATAAGCCACCCTTTTCTCCCGGCCAGTTATGATTTGTCTTTGTTGTATTTCTGATAAATTTTCGACCATTTAGTTTCTACGCCCATTGTGGCCAGCTAAACTAGATTTGTTCAAAAGTCTGTCTTTTAATTAAATCATTAGGGTTATCGTAATATTTATAAACAGCTCTACTCGAATAACCCACCTTTTAGCCATGCCCATCCCTTTTTTTCTTCATGTCTTCCCAAATCGGAGTAATAATAGACTTCTACTTGGCACTACAATTAGATTTGGGTTTACGTGTATATGGGTCGTTGTTGTGATAAAGAGCGTTAGTATTTTCTAACATGGCCGCATAAGCTGCTTAACTTCCAGCGCGATGGAAATTTCTTTCAATCTTTGAAAGCCATCAAATTCTAAATCCTGCTTCTCCCCACGTATTGCTCCCCCTCGACCACTATGTCATTCTCAAAAATTTTAACCACTTTATTAACAAAGGTCAGCTCACCCCTTTTCTTGTCATACTGTAACCCGAATACTGGGTCAGCGTCCTTGGGATTTTCGAAAAAATTTTATCAAGAAATATTTAGCGGTGTCTCCAATACACTAACCAGGTAACAAACTATCGAGGGACCTTAGAGTGGCAATGTTAGGGAGCTCCGGGGGAGTAGAAATGTGTCTAGATTGCACCGCGGAATATGAAGAGGTGAGTTAAGGACCGGTGCTCGTACTTGCGTATTCGATTTTGGACTTGTGAGGAATTTGCATTATTAGGAGCTTCAGCTGGCCTTGAATATTCGACGAGACTAAAACGAGAGGGGTCGACAATGTTTCTCACTAGGAGTAACTGCAGGGGACAGTGATAAATCCAATAATTCGTAGTCATCCTCATCACTTTCTTCAGCTTTGTAAACTTTAATCGGGGTAGTTTGCGTGGCTAGTGTTTTTAATTGGTGTAGTTTGCATGGCTACACCGAGGACCGGTCTCTGCCGAGTGCCTACTACAGGTTTAAAAAATTCTTGTAGTGATTGTTCTTGCTCTCTCTCACCCAAACGTTGTCTTAAAAACTTTTTAGTTAAACGTCTTTTGAATTTTGGATTTCTCATTTTGTCTTCATTCTTTTGTTGAATCATTAAAAATGATCGTTTATATCTCCCCTCGTTTAATGTTTTGTCAATTGATAAAAACCCAAAAGGCTTCCAACAATTTTGATACAATGTTTTAAAGTCGGAATATTCCATGTCAGGAGCAAAATGATTATCATACACGTTTTAAATTTAACTCATCCAGGGAAAAAAGGATTAATAAATTTGCATTATCTCCGACTACTTGTTTAAGAATTCTTGTGTAGGACTGACTGCAATAAAAAACATCGGAATTTGAATGACGGCTTTGGGTAAAGAAACGTTCAATTTTTTTTGTCTAAAAGTCAATCGTAAAAAAAAATCGGGTTTCAAAACTATATACACAGGTATATTTATGAATGAAGTCCTCTCTCCAGCAAAACTAAAACTATTTATTTCTCCATTCTATTCAATATATTTCGACCAAATTTGGCCAGATAGTAAACAGCAACTTTTCCCAACTTTACACCAACTTTTACGCAATTCCATGCAAGAGTAAACGTAGGGAGCCACACGTAATTTGAAAACTGTTCACACTTTCTTCTTCTTCTTCTTGTTCTTGGCTGACACGGTTTCAGAAAAAACTGCTGCACCTACCTAAAATCTGAAACATGATCTGAGCCAGAAATTTCACTGGGCTTCAACCTTACAAGGACCACTTTTTCGATTGGTCGATCCATTCCAGAGTTACAGGACCCTAAATGGTCATTTTGATTGTTTTACGTTGTTTTAACCATTGTAATTAGGGAACAATGCCACTCAGCAAACTCCAGAATCATTCTTCGTGCACGTGTAATGTCTTTGCTAAAAAGTTGATTGTTGGACGGTAAAATGAAAGAATTAGTGTTTCAGGTAGACGCATATACTTTTAAACCAAACTAAGCTGCGTTGTTAATTTCGAGGCCCTCGAAATTGGCAGCTAAAAACGATAGAATTGCTTATTTATTTCACAGATGCAGGCTTTCAGAGCCGACTTAAATTGTTTCAAAGTGGCCAGCAACAATCGACACCATGCATAAACCTTTGTTACGCGACGACATAGCCGTACAAAAGGTACACTGGTTACAAACAAAAACGTCATGTGTGTTGTCAAAAAAGGGTTATAAGATTGAATTTTCACTTGTTAAAATCCCATGTTGAGATCTTGTCAGGATCCTGGAAGATCTTGTAAGAACTGATAGATTCTAAAGGATCTTGTACAAGATCCTGTTGATTTATCCTGCTTCACAAGATCTTGTCAAATTGGTAAAATCCTATGTAAGTTCCTAGTCAGGGGTAAGATCTTGCACAAGTTCCTATTCACCAATCTTACCTGGCAGGATCTTGCAAAACTCCTGTGAAGCTGGTAGGATCTTGAACAGGATCTTACCAGTAAAAGATCTTATAGTTTCATAGGAACTTATCCTGTAAGATCCTGTAAAGTAAGATACTTGAATAGGAACTTGTGTATCTTATAAGTTGCTGTAGGCACGCCGGTACGATATTGCGTTTTAGAGGATTTTAATTCTTTTTTCAACCTTTAAGCTTAATATAATTAAGATCATTAGATCACACAATTTTGTGTGCAGTATATTTGTATTATTATCGAGGCAGCTGCTTGATAGCAATTCCCAAGAATCCCTTTTACTAAAGCGAGAAAGGACCACAAGGCAACAATTAATATGTGTATAAAACATTTATTAAAAGATCATTAAAAAATTAACGTTTATTAAAGTTTGCCCTTCAAAAAATTCCCAGGCCAAATTCTACCAAACCCTTTTGTAATTTTTTTAACATAATGAATGTGTTCCGGCACGAAAGTATCTTTCCACAACTGCAATGTGCAGCAAATTAGTGCATTAACGAGATATTTTAGTTGTATGCGAAGAGCGAAATCGTGTGTGAAATACAATACTGGCATTGGCACTTGGAGCAACTATGCAATGTGCTTCAGTTTCCGAAAAAACAAAATCGTTTTTCGATCATGCCATATCACGTGATCTTCACAAGGAGGCATTTGTACTAATTTTAACTAGCCTGTCTCTAGAGGGATGTATACCTGCAAAGAACTGTTCACAAATTTTGTGTTGTTCTATCAATTCAAATACAGAATTGCTGAAAATATTAAAAAAAAATTTTTTTTTTCAAAACACGTCACCTCGTTACTAACTTTTCAAATACTTTACAAGAATGCAGCTCGTATTTTGCATTGTAGTTCTTTTTATGGTAGCCTACACAATATTGGCTTTCCCAATACGTTGAGAATACGTCTTCTGGTTGGTCAGCTACGCAAGCCGGTGAATCATTTCGATTGGTGCATTCAAATGCTCAATCGGAAAGTAACAGGATACAGTTTTTATTCTAATTGATTTTTATCTGATGGGTGACGGGAAAGGGGACTGGGCAAATCCCTGCTAGTCACTCCCTGCCTGGGAAATGTAAGAGACTACCATCCTTCTTCAGCAGCTATGGGATATATTTATAACATTATCTCATCCCCCTGTGATAATCACATGTATCAACAACGGGACGGGAGGCAGGTAGATGCCGTTGAGCAGTGTGCAAGGAAAGAGACGAGTGAGGGTGCCAAGGTTTTCTCTCCCCCCCCTCCCTCCATAACTGTTAAAATTCTAACCAATAGTGAAAAAAAATATCTGGAATCTTCATATGGCAGTGATGTAACGTAAAATGTTTCAATTTTTGGGGCCACGAACCATGCCGGGGAAACTAACAGCACTCCCTCATCCCCTTAGCTGCATGGCTTTGTTTGGCCCCCAAAACCTCCCCTCCAGTTATACAAACGGGTGGGGAAGGGGGGCATTTATTGACATTCCCCGTAGTTGGAGTTAACAGTTCCTGCTGGGGAAGCTGACAGCACTCCCCCAAACCCCCAAGCTGGCCCTGTGTGGCACACCCTGCCTCCCCCCCCCCCCAGTCATTCAAGGAAAAAAAGGTTCTTGACTGCTTGCCCCAGAGTTGTCTGCGCTTGGCCCCCTCTGAAACCCTTCCCCTCCACTTTCCGAGTTTTTCAATGGGAAAATATTTTAACGGGAGATATTTCCGTTGCTCTACAGTTGGAATTGACAGTTCCCGCCGGGGAAGCTAAAAGCACTCCCTCAGACCCGCCAGCCGGCTTTGTTCGGTCCCCTCTGTCCCTTTTTTTCACAGTCATTCAATTCATGGAAAAAAAATAGTTGGCAGCTTGACCCAAAGTTGTATGTGCATACAGTACAATTAAAATAAACCATATTTCACAAATCAAAAGTCCACATTCGTAACCCCGATTCCTTCCGACCCCGCCGTAAAAAAAAAGCAATCACCAAAAAATTAGGAAAGTAAAAATGGTCCACTTGACCCCCTCCACAAACCACCATACAACAAAATTCGGTCCCGTCCCCCTTCTCCAAACCACAAGCTAAGAGGTCTGCTGGTATAAACGTAAACATATCGGTTTGCTTTAAGTTGTAATCGCTTTTACTTTTTCCAAACGCTACATGTATTCATGCTTTTTATTCTTTGATTATTCATTCTTTTTAAAAATTCGTAACCTAGGAGCACGGCACGTGAAATTCTATCAGCTGTTGTGTCAACTAAGCTGATTGCTTCAAATAACGATCACGTGATTCGTAGACTTCTACTTGGCACTACAATTAGATTTGGGTTTACGTGTATATGGGTCGTTGTTGTGATAAAGAGCGTTAGTATTTTCTAACATGGCCGCATAAGCTGCTTAACTTCCAGCGCGATGGAAATTTCTTTCAATCTTTGAAAGCCATCAAATTCTAAATCCCAAGATGGATGCCACCGTGATGTGACAGTGTGTGATCGCGATGTGCGTTTCTGTGTGTGATCATAATATGGAAAGCTGTTTAAAGCTGTCCTGATCAACAACTTGAACGAATGTTTTTTGTGGTAAGGCAGCGTACTAGTAAAAAGGAATCGGCATAATCAATACAGCAGTTGAGCCGAATGTCTTTGACCTTGAACGCACGGAGAAGCTGCCAATCATGGCCAAATCGCTTGCCGTAGCTACGCTGAATTTGCTGAATTTTGTGCATCTACCTGACCGACAATGATTTCTGTTCGTTTTTCTGTTTGTTTCGTTTGAACAACTTATTTACTTGGTAGTACTCCGAGCTTATGACAAACGTTATACAACGGTACTAACTTTACAAAGACCAAGTAGTACACAGATATTTGTGATACCACTGTGCATCTTTTAACAAGATTTCTAGTTCCAACGTTCCCATTTTAGTTATATTCGTGTCTAATATAAATTGATAAAATGTAGCTTATCTGTTTAGAGACACATAAATGAAAGAATTCAGAGATTTGTTTTTTAATATTTCCATAAACTACAAATTCAGTTGCTTGAAAAATAGTTTGGTTCCACTTTTTCAATAATTGCGTAATAAGACATTATTTGTGTTATTTTAGGCAACGAAAAAAAATACCTCAATGGTGCTTAAGTGTGTATGGTTTCCAGTAATGATAGGAATTTAAAATTTGTGAACCAAACCGTTTGGTTAACGTATTTTAAATTACTATCATTACTGGAAAGTATTTTGCTCCCATATAATTTCACCAAAAATTGAACGATTTTGACATTCCAATACACTATTTTAACCGTCTTTTCGGGAGCTTTCGAGTGATGCTAATTTCAAATTCAGTGCTTAAATGGTTGTCGCATTATTTCGAAAACCACAAATCTGTCCCAAAAAAAGAGTTGAGCATAAAGCTTGCACAAAAGACTACAACTGGATTATTGTAAATCAAACCAATTGCACCTCTTTTTTTTATTAAGATTTGAATGTTTTGCACTTTACAAAAGATTAATACCAAAATAAAAAGTATGGAGACCTTGTCCCTTTTGGAAGAGGTAAATGACTAACAATTGTAAACTTTTTTTTTTGTGGCCCTATGAATATAGTTTAGAAAGCTAAGGTCTAAAAAAATGTCTTGGTTCCTGTAACATAGGGAAAAAAATAGGGTTGGTAGGTCGGAATATATATATTTTTTAACTTTTTTTATAAACCCACCGCAGTTGACATCGACTTACGAGTAGGCTTAAATAATATAAATTAAGTTGTTTTTTTTTGCAGCGTATCTGACAGCCTTTCCCTGCAGTCCCATTTGTTTTCCCTTTGCGCTTTAATATGGACGAATGATTTAATACAAATAAGGAAAAAATGAACGAAAAAACATTTCACCAGGGAAAGGCCACCAAGGTTAATCCTATTAGCCAAGTTAATCGCACATATTAATAGTTTGAAAGTTAAATGAAAACTAGAAGATTGCTACTAGCGGTAGCAATCTTCAAGTTTTCATTTAACGTCCAAAGTCCAAGGCCGCCAAGGTTAATCCTATTAGCCAAGTTAATCGCACATATTAATAGTTCGAAAGTTAAATGAAAACTAGAAGATTGCTACTAGCGGTAGCAATCTTCAAGTTTTCATTTAACGTCCAAAGTCCAAGGCCGCCAAGGTTAATCCTATTAGCCAAGTTAATCGCACATATTAATAGTTCGAAAGTTAAATGAAAACTAGAAGATTGCTACTAGCGGTAGCAATCTTCAAGTTTTCATTTAACGTCCAAAGTATTATTCGGTGCGATTAACTTGGCTAATAGGATTAACCTTGGCGGCCTTTCCCTGGTGGAATGATATCACTACCTTCAAAGGCCGACCGTTTTTGGAAACTTGGCGGGTTTTTCTACCAGTTTTGGTTTTGGGTGCATATCACAACTTTCATAGGACTGTGAACGTGCATAAGGTTACACCGTCTATTTAAGATGCTTCAATCCCATTTGTGCACACACAACTTGGCGGGTTTCCTTTTTAGGCCTAATAAAATTTGATACATTTAAATTAGGCTAATGCATTGGAATTGGTTCTTTTAATGTAGATCATTTTGGTGTAGCCTAAATCATGATTTAAATTCATCATCCTTGGCTAAAATTTCCACTAGGGCAGACACGTAGCCTAACTGAGCTTTTAAACTTTCAGGCTGTACACGTTTCTTACTGAATTTTTTTTGTAGGTGTATTTTAGTAATCTTCCAATGTTGCTTGTCTTGGATTGAGTTTTCTTGTAGGACTAGTAGGCTATTCAATCCGCAAGAAGGCCCAAGTGTAAATTTATTCAAAAATAAATATAAAAAAAATTCCAGTTAAAAAAAGTGCTGAACAAATTGAAAAATGGTACCAAGCTACCGTTTTAGGTTGTCTGAAAAAGCAAGTGTTTTAAATGTTGTGACTTGAGCAGCTCATGCTAATATAGATATTTACTTTGATGCGATATAAATTGGAAAGTCACTACCAAACAAGTTCAAATGAGTTAACAACAGCATCTGTAATCTAAAAATGACACATCACTTACTTTAAAGTTTTGAGTCCATCTGTTTGTCTTGTACGCTTAGTTTC
>JAHWFP010215193.1:5491-16708 GCA_023313725.1 Lithobius niger
TCAGTGTTCACTCCATTGGCTCAATATTCAGTGTTCACTCCATTGGCGTCACGAACAGATTGAAGACGAGCAGGGTATAGGAAGACAATACTGATTCAAAAAGCTCTGCGTTAAACTTCATTTCCCGAAGCAGAGCATCAATGTGCTCCTCCGTCCTGGTACGGCTAAATCGAGTTGCTCGAGGTTCAGACAGCATACTTTTTTCCAACATTGTATTTCAAGATGGATCCAAAATTTTCACACACATTCAGATCGGGAGAATTAGGGCCACTCTCCATTACCACAGAAACACGGGGTTTTTGAGTCACTTTTGTCTTCCTACCCTGCTCGTGATGCCAATGGAGTGAAAACTGAATATTGACCTTATGAGTTGAAACCCACAATAAAAATATGTGCTACCTATCGATACTTTCTTTTTCCTATCATGCTTATTTTACTCTGGGGGAGGGGGAGCAATCATTGTTTGGCATCCTGTACATCTACGAATGTTACTAATAGCAAGAATTTATAAGGTTTTGGGAGGAGAATTTGTAACTCTAAAAAGTCCCTATTGAAACACGTTTTCAGAGGGCGCCACGTGTTCTATCCAGTAATTTTTGCTTATTTTTCAGCCCAAATCTAAGGTAAACTAAATTACAACTAAGCTCGGCTAAGTAATTATTAAATATAAGCTAGTTTCGTTCAGTTTAGTTTAATTATAGGCTAAAAACTGAGTAGAAATTCCCACATAAAACAGGTGGCGCCCTCTATAAACTAAGAATGAACTAATGTGAACGTATCGTAAGACTTTTCACTATGGGGTCTCAGTTACAAATTCTCCTCCCCAACCCTATAAATTCTTGCTAATAGGTGTACATTCACAAATAGGTTACTAATTTAGTCTATACCGTGCGCAGGTAATATTACGGCTCTGACCATCACCTTTTGTTTTTTTGCTTTTTTTGTTCAGTTCCACCTATGCTACCTGAGCTCACCTACGAGAACGGTACCACTATTCCTGAGAAGATAACTTATATCGAAGAAGATGACTATGTAGCTAGCGACTACAAGATTAGCCTGAAATGTTCATCCATGCATGCTAAGCCTCTTCAAAGTATTTCTTGGATCAAAGACGGAGTCCCGAATCCATTCTTCAGCCACACTGCGCATTGCTACAATACGTATGAAGAAAACGGCAAGGTATTCACAGATAATCATTTTACTGTTGCTTTTCAACTGCCTCCCGAACACCCAAAAGCAGCGGAACTCACCTGCGTCATTGATCATATCAGTGGACAGCAAAATATCACAAAGATATTTGGTATGAGACGTAAGTGCATAATAATAGCAAATTCCATTTAACATTAATGCACGGTGGTGACGTCACGCTAACACATCCCCATGCTAAAAGTGTAGTTATACAGTATGTCCCAGAAGTCCCGTCCACCCAAAACAAAAGGCTATATACTGGAGATGAGTAGGTAATAACAACGTACTCATACAGGAAATCGTGTACGGCGAATCCGATGATGGTTTCCAAACTGACCTTGGAGGTCGTTTTCAAGGTCATCCAAAATACAGTGTGGTCCACAAAAAACTGACGACCCAACATTTTCTGAGCCCAACTTTTTTAGTTAGCACCCCTTAGAACCAGGATAGGGTATAAATCAAACCACTTCATTCCTGTCCTCTCCAGGTTCTGAGGGGTGCTAACTAGAAAAGTTGGACTTCGAAAATCTTGGGTTGACAGTTTTTTGTGGACCACCTTGTACGTCTCCTAAATTATACAAGGTATAACGTAAAGAAGAAATTTGTTGGGGATGATACCACAATTTCAACAAAGGAAACAGAACTGAAATCGAGCCACAAACATGGAAGATATGGGCAATAAAACTTGGACAATGCAGGGGTGCCAACCAAGGGGCAGCGATAAGCAATCACTTGTTGCATCATCACGCAGTTGTGTACTATAGTGTCCGCGGCCTATCTTGAGTTCGCCCCAGAACGACACAGATAATCAATTGTATGTTTTTGGTAGCAGAGTGCCTTGTTGATATCCGAGATGGTTACAAAAACAATGGCGGCCGTCGATTAATGCTACCCATCCAGGAAAACGTAGCCGCTCATAAAATACCTATATACTCAAGATAAACCGCATACACAATAAAGCACTAACGATCGACTAAACGAAATTGTGTGCCTGACTTCGGTAATTGTATGAAAGCAGGGTGCGAAAGCGCCCGGGGGTGGGGGGGGGGGGGGGGCGGACCGGGGGCACGTGCGCTTCACCCCCCCCCCCCCCAATGAAATTTGGTGCCTCCAAACAATGAGAAGGTTTGGGAACAATCTAAACAGTTTTCTTTAAATGGATCAAAGAAACCACTCGTGCAAATGAAAAAAAAAAAAAATGAGAAAGCTCCGCAAATTGTGGGTACTGCTTCCCTCTGCTCCGAGCGGCTATCGGTAATGTACCACTAAGTGCAGAACTACAATAAATCATCCGCTATGGCTAAAAATTAGAATTTTGTGGATATTTCTGTTAATTTGCTTTATCTATTTAAATTTGTTTTGCATTATCGTAGTTGTGTTATCACTTTAACGTAATGAAGGAAACTTGTATTCATTAGAGAAAAAGTGCCAGTATTTTCCTGCCTATGGATTGGTGTTCTGGTTATGGTGCACCTTCTAGATATCCATTTTCAGTGATGCTGCGTTTTCAGCTTCAGTTTGTTCCGTGCTTACTGGTTGGATTGTTTTCTGCACAATATTTTCCTCAAACAATTTTAAACCTAATTAAGGCTATATGAAATAACTGTATTTGATCACTTTCTAGGCTTATCGCTGCCCCTTGTTTGGCTTCCCTGCAGAGTCCAAGTTGTTTTGCCCATATTTTCTGTGTTTACGGCGCAATTTCAATTCTGTTTTCTTTCTTGGTCTTATGTTATAATCCCAAACAATTTTCTAATTTACTTTATGTCCGTATCTTGAATAGTTTAGGAGACCTATTTTGTTTGACCTTGAACACGACCTCCATGGTCAGTTTGGAAACCAATCTCGGATTCGTCGTAGGTGATTTCCTATAAGAGTACGTTGTTATTATCAACTCATATCCAGTATATAGTCCTTTTTTGGCTGGATGGGACTTTTGGGACATATTGTATACGGTTACTCTGAAAACCCACACACGTCACCGTGGGTTAATTTTGATAACCGATACTTTTTGATAATCTAACACTTTATGGGGTCTACACAACACCTGCTCCACCACATGACCTAATGACCGACTTTTCATAACTACACGACACAAGTTCAACCATCACACCAACGCAAACCAGCGTAAACACGTACATTTGCGACATGCGATATTTTTCACGGTACCAACACGGGAAAACATTTTTTTCGGACGGTCGGTCAGTACTAGGAAGTGACAGGAAAGACCTACGGCGTCTTCGTGGTGTGTGGCATTGGTCATGTTTAAGCTTTCGGACATATAATAGACCGGGGGGAACAATGGGAAGGGATCCACGATGTCGCTGCGGTTTCCGAAGCGATCCACCCTCATGGTGATGATGTGAATATTCGTACAATGTTTTCCTAGTGGAGTTGTGGCTGGAAAGAGGTTCGACAGTCCGAGCTTTTCGAAGGGCGAGTTGATTCCGGCAAGCAACGGGAGGGATGTCATGGCCAGCATGTTGCGTAAGGTGTTCACAAGAGGAGTGTGGGTGGCAGCAAATTGCTGGTCGAATCCGGGAGCGGCGTGGAATCCGACCGGAAGCCCGTGGGGGTTTCAATGGGTCCGTTTGGGTAGTAGATCGATCCCGGGATGCAACGGGAAGGAAGCCACGGTGTCTTCCAGTCGATGCGGATGAAAGCTTGGTTTAGCTTTCAGACGGTGGTCAATTTCGGGAAGCAACTCAGATTAACGTCGGTTAACGCCGGCTTGGCCTTTGTTTATTGAATTTAGCTTTTAGATGGTGGTTTGACCCCGGAGGCGTTTTCTTGAGGGAAGGTAGCCGGGGAAAGGGTGGTCTGTCCAGTCATGATTTGGATGGTGGATCAATCATGGAAAGTGGGGTTACGGCGTTTTCCAGCTGGTGCGGGGGATGTTGGCAAAGGCGATGTTTGTTGTATGCAGCTTTCGGACGTGATTGGTCCTAGGAAGCAACGGGAAGAGTCCAAGTGATGAGAGTCACCTGTTGAGTTCGGTCAGCGGAAGGTATGCCCCGGTGTCATGAGTGTCAGGCCGAGTATTCGGACTGTGGATCGATCCCGGGAAACAACGGGAAGGGAGCCACGATGTCTTCATGAGTGCGTGAAGCGGGCAAAAACAGCTTGTCCAGCCAGTTTCCGAACGGTGGATCGATCCCAGGAGTCAACGGGAAGGGCGCCACGATGTCTTCGTGAAGTGGACGAAAACTGCATGTTCAACCAGCTTTCAAATGGCAGATCGGTCCCGAAAAAGGATGTGACAGGAAGGGAGCCATGGTGTCTTCATGGGTGAGTGAACCGGGCAAAAGCACTTCATTCTGCCAGCTTTTGGATGGTGAGTTGATCCCGGGAACCAACGGGAGGGGAGCCACGGTATATTCTGAATGCATGAGGCGGACGAAAACAGCTCGTTCGGCCAGTCTTTTGGATGGCGAATTGATCCCAGGAAGGGATGTGACGGGTAGGAAGCCATGGTGTCTTCATGAGTGCGTGAAGAGGCCGGAAACACTTCTTCGGAGGGGAACCACGGTGTCTTCTTGAATACGAGAAGCGGACGAAAGCAGATCGTTCAGTTAGCTTTCAGACAGTCTTCAAGAATGCGTGACGCGGACGAAACCATCATCCGTCTAGCCTAGTTTATGGATGGTGGTTCGATCCTGGGAATTAAAACGGGAAGGGAGCCACGATGTTTTGGAAGCCAATGTGTGCAGCAGAACAGTAAACTTCGGACAAGTCGGGCGACAGGCGGTGGTTCGATCCCGGGATGGTCATAAGAAGGGAGCAACGGTGTCTTCGACGGGAAGCACAAAAGCAGGCCGAGAGAGGATCGTCATGCAGTGCTTTCGTGCGGGGGAGTTCAGATGGCCTTGACAGGTAGTCGGGGAGGATTGATCCCAGGGAGTCACGGGAATGGAGTCACGGTGTTTTCGTTCCAGGATCATGAGGCCAGCACAGCAGACGACGATGAGTTGAGTTTTCAGGCGGAGGCGGGGTACGTCAGCTGTGATGTGTAACCAATCTAAGCGGCCACGGTCTTTAGTGAGTTCCGGGGAGTTTCTATGGACGAAAGGATTCCAGAATGGCAGCAGAACGAGCGACCGTCCGAGACGATCGCTTGAGGCAAAAGGGTGACAGACTCACTGAGCTGGTTCGGTTGAAAACTGTGAGAATCTCCATCTCCATCTTATTATCCGTGGCACCGTTGGCGGGAGAGCTTGAAATTAGTTGGGGGCCGAATCAGCAAGAAAGAAAGAAAAGAAAAGAAAGAAGAAAATATGTTGACCTGCAAGAGAGACTGAACACATTATGATGCTCCACTAGACAGATTTTTATCTGGTGTTGGCTACACCATCCGTTTTGACGGTTGCCATTAACTGACCAACAATTTAAAAATATTAAAATTTTTATTATATATCTCATTAAAATAATATAAAAATATTGCTTGTTTGGAATAAAAGAATATTTTGTTGAAGGGAGAATTTGTTCTAACATATCTTTAAGGGAGGGGGATTTTGTCCAACGAGTGGTGAGATTTTGTCGGGGGGGATTGCATCCGGAAGAATTCTGTCCTGAGGGATTCTGCCCAGGGGGATTTTGTCCGGCATTCGAAAAGGCACCTGAGCCGTAGGGATGAGGGGGGGGGGGGGTAGGACATTGCCCCAAACTTAGCGCTGGAATCAATGATTTCCCTCATCCCCAAGTTTAATGAACTATTGAGAAAGAAAAAAAAATCTTTCAATATAGCTTTCGCTAGATTTTCGATAGTTTAATTTCTGCTTTCATTAATGCATTGATAACACCAGATACAGACCGGAACCAGGGTAGAAGAATGTATAGGTAGTACCACTCTTTTCTCTGACAACGGTAAACATTTGGACGAAAGAAACACCTGCTTTCAGCGATTTACTGCCAGAGGGCGCTGTCCTGAAGTAACAGGAAACGCAAAGCATCATGGGGATCAAAACTATTTAGCGTCACTAAAACAAATTGATCACGATAAGAATACAAAATTTATCGATTAAAATATAACGTAATTCGTATTAGGACATAAAAAAGTTATTAAGAAAGATCAGAAACTAGCTGATCAAGTTTTATTTTTTAAATCCAACATTCAATTTAAAAAAGGGTTGTCGTTACGAGTGAAGCTAAGTATAACGCCTGGTTTTGTGTTCCGAGAACGTCCGACAAGCGTCATCCGTGGTTTACGTTTATTGTAACTTACCATATACAGATTGAATCGAACACAGAATTAAGTTCTTCAATTTCGGATGTTGCTCACGCACGAGAATTTCATCTATTTCCGCAGGTATTGTCGCTATTACCATGGTAACGATGCCGCCATTTTTTATTTCAAGTTTTGCCTCCTACCAGAACCTGACAAGTGCTGCCTTCTGGTGCCGTTGGTGGAAGCAGGTAGCTTTTTATCCCACGTTTTCAGAAAAGCGTCTCTACCTACTTATCTATCCTGCTCCTAACTGACGCATGCAACACTACGGGCACGCGAATCGAACATGCTTTGCACTAGGCCAAGGTAACTACAAAGAAAAAGTTACTATATAGAAAAAGTAGATGCAGCGCGCCAGTTTCATCAGAGAAATTTGTGGTGGTGTGTTAAAAATCTTGTAAGTAGTTGTTCTTTTAATTATGTATGTACTATATTTTTTTGTGTGTCTTATCATACGACCACAAATGTTCATTAATTTTATTCAAATATTATAAAATAATATTGATACTTCAGATCTCGCCTGAATCACGGCCAATTCAATCTTGCCCAATCAAAATCCTACCCCTTACCCACCATCCTTCCCAAACCCCACCTCCTGTCCCAGTACTCTGATTGATTGGCATTTTACAATCACACTTTTTTTAACGGTGGATGTGCCCCTGTGTGGTGTGTATCGAAGTTTCAACCCCAACAATTTCTTACATTCCGACAGGTGGAGTTAGTGTGCCAGCTTTCTTTTCTTTCCCTCCTAAAGCTCGTTCCTCGAACGAGCCCAAAATATGGCTGTGAGCCATCTTAAAAGATCAATAAAAAAAACTTCAAATTTGACAGAAGAGTTATTTTGAATTTTTTTGTGTGTTTTTCCATACATGTTGCCAGCACAGCTGTGGCTTTGTCTATGCCATGTAAGTCACCAAATTAAAACAAAAATAACGTTGAAAGCAGACAATCAGCAGATTTTCTTGATTTTTAATAACCGAAATAAGCCCGTGTGCGATTCTAAAAGGTGAATCGAACCTCGAATTTTGCAAATACAGCATTCTGGTATTTTTTTTTTTTCCGTATATGTTAAGAATCTGTTTACGATGTGTGACGCTCGATTTGAGGCCTGTGTGAAAGGGAAAAAAAACTATGGAAAGTAGGGCTAGGCAAGCGTTTCGGTCACTTGATCAATGGCGTCAGTAGAAACAAAAACTTGAAACGAACCTCGAAATTAGAAGTGAGAATTACCAGCACAATTTCGACAAATAGTACAAGAATTGGGGCAACAGGAACTGTCGTGTGCTCCTTGGTAACTAAGAAAAGAATTTACTACCCCTGCGGAAAAAAATCTGTCCAATTCCAAGAAACACAATTCAGCAAAATTCAGCAAATAAAAACTACTTTTAACATCATGACCATCCAGGTTATTAATGTTCTTTTCCTAAATTTGCTGAATATTGCTAGTGTACTTCTTGGAACGAACTTGAATTTTTCGGCTATTTTCCCAAGCCACTTGTGTTATCTTGCGTCTTTGTCCGAAAGTCCTAGAACTTTTTCAAATCCAGAAGTTCAGAGAAAATAACGTTTTAAAATAGGTTTTCATAATTCTTTTCTTTCTGCAGACGAAAGCAAAGAAATTGACCTATTCGTTAAAGACTATTACAATCTATCGACTTGGGAGTTGCAGTGTCGGACGTACTGTTTTCCATGGCCGGTCAAGTATGAAATAAAGTCAGTTGAGTTGGACGAAATGCTGTCAAACGAACAAAACTTCAACGTGTCAAAAAGTGGACATTACATGTGTCGAGCCCAATTAGAAGATGAAGAATGGCTGGAATCAGAGATTAAACACATCAAAGGTGAAATCTTCTCTATGACAGAGTTTATCATGTTACGCTTCTTTTTTATTAAAGACTTTTTTTTTTGTTATTGTATACTAGGAAACAGGTTCTCGGCCAATCGTAGGCAGAGCGGAAAGATCCTTATTTCAAATTTGTATTCAGGATTTATTGTAATGACTGTACCGTATTTGTTAATGTTCCTTAAAAATCCGGGGGTAATATTCACTTGGCTAAATTTGGGCTCGTCTAATAAATACGAATTTCGTATAATGGAAAATCGTCTAATGTCCCTGCTTCTTTCGCGCTGCTGCGCTTCCTGCAGCTATACATATAACCAAGAATTTATAGGGTTGGGGAGGAGAATTTGTAACTCTAAAAAGTCACTATTGAAACGTCCTAGATCCATTCCAATTAGTTCCATCAGAGTTTTCAGAGGGCGCCACATGTTCCATCTGGTTATTTTTGCTCAGTTTTCAGCCCAAATCTAAAGTAAACTAAATTACAACTAAGCTAAACTAAATAATAATTAAATACAAGCTAGTTTCGTTTAGGTTATTTTAATTTCAGGTTGAAAACTGAGTAGAAATTCCCGCATAAAACTCGTGGCGCCCTCTATAAACCCCGACGGAACTAATTGGAACGGATCTAAGACGTTTCAGTAGGGGTCTCAGTCACAAATTCTCCTCCCCAATCCTATAAATTCTTGATATAACACATATTATTATTATAATAACGTATATTATTGCCCAGTTAGAGGCGTTTATCCATTATACGATATTCCGTTTAGATGATTTATCAGATTTTTTTATTTAGGCAGATTCTAGGTAATTGTTCCATTAGACGATTTCCCAGTTTCGTCCGACACCCCGTTTAGTTGCCATGCCTTATGGCCTCTCCAGACAGAAGAAAATTTCGTGCGAAGCAATGCGCGACTACGTGCCTACAAGGTCAAAATTGCTGCAATCTTATGGTTGGTGTTGCGTTAAGGACCAATATTGAAGTCTTTTTTACACCATACTGCGACTCCGTGCAGCCGCGAGCAGCCAGTCTGGTTAAGGCTTTAATCTCAAAGCGGAATTAACACAAATCGCTTTAAATCATGAATTTGCTTGTCCGGTATTTTACCACATATCGTCCTAGGCAGAACCAAGGAACCTCGATTGAAATTCATTGCAAAGAGAGTTAGCCCAGACTGTCGTAAATTTTCCTCTTCCAATCGTGAGACGGGGCCTTGGAATAATAGTTTGGCAGAATTCTTGCTTTTTGATTGGTGGAGTGAACTACGTTTGCATGAGTATAGAATTAGTACTGACCTTTGAGAAAAGTTAGTCTTTCAGGAAAATGAATTGCATTTGCAGCCTTTTATGACGTGGCTAGCTTCTATAATTGACGTTGTTCCCAGCTGTCATGCAACTAAATGTAGGTAACGAATTGTTGTTTCTCTTTAGGCAACCAAGGCAAGAATTGTGCAACTCCGAGTTTCCATTTAATAATTTGCATGGTCCTCACAAATTTAACGTTTGCAACATTTTTCTAGAAAAGATTACTTCGGCAGCTGAGGAAGTAGCGAAAAGTACGTCATTCCTTCTGTAATTACTGGTATATGCAGGGTGATCCAACTAAAGTGTTACGAGCCGATATCCTGTGAATGACTAATGAGAGAATAATAATGATAGAAATGCAATGATGGGTGTAATGGGAGACGTTTACACGAGAGAGAAGGAATGACCTTGAATTAATATTTCAAGGTCATCCTCGTGCTATGTTCCAAACGAGATACGATACGGCAAAAAAGTGAATTAGAAAGTTGGACGCAAGGACACAATATGACCAACAACAACAAAAAAACAGATTCAAAATCGGATAATAAATAAAATAGTAAAGATGATGCTTAAAAGCTAACTCTGAACATACTTAATGCTAATGAAGCCAACTGCCGAGAAGTTGGCTTCACTACAGTGCAGCCAGCATGTTCAGAGTTAGTGTTTAAACATCATCGTAACTATTTTAATTATTTTATCCGATTTTAAATAGTTTTTTTTGTTGTTGTTGGTCATATTGTGTCCTTGCGTCCAACTTTCTAATTTACTTTTTTGCCGTATCGTATCTCGTTTGGAAGATAGCACGAGAATGACCTTGAAATATTAATTCAAGGTCATTCCTTTTCTCTCGTGTAACAGTCCCCCATCACACCCATCATAGCATTTCTATCATTATTATTCTCTCATAAGCCATTCTCAGGATATCGGCTCGTAATACTGTAGTAGATCACCCTGTAAAAACCTGTAAAAAAAAATGTAAGATATTTCTGCTTTTATTTTTTATCTCCTTAATTCTGTATTAACTTTGATCTGTACACGCACCCAATTGTAAAGCGAAAAAGAGCCAATAAAAATCATGAGTTGAAATTTTTCTTAATTTTTCTGCTGTGTCATATTATTTGTCTAATCATCTATTTGTTTGAACAAACTAGTGATAAACAATACGTAGTTACTACGTCATATTGTTTTAAACATTGTTATTATGCAACAATGCCAAACTACGTCATATTGTTTTAAACATTGTTATTATGCAACAATGCCAAACTGAATAATACATAAATCCGTGGATTTGAAAGGGGATACTGCAGTACAAAAACAAATGCTAATCATGAAAAAAGGTGACTGCTGTCTTCAAAATCTAACGAAAACCAAAAAAAAAAAAAAAAAGAAATGGACCAGAAAACTAGATTGGTGTTTCCATCTCATAATTGCTAAGAAAAAAATGGATCTAATCAATTTGGGGCAAAAAAATCTGGTTATCTACCCCAAAACAAAATTTGTTAAGGATTCCCACCGAGCGTTTCGGCCGTGCGAAGTCGTGATATCAAACGGCAAGCTCTTTCGCCAAGCTAATCCCACTGAGTAATACTTCAAAGGTTAAATGATATCACGATTTCACAAGGCCGAAAAGCTTGGCGGGGATCCTTGACAAGTTTTGGTT
>JAHWFP010215194.1:0-30663 GCA_023313725.1 Lithobius niger
AAAAAAAAAACGTTTTAAAATGTGGCTTCTAGGAGATTTTCTGTTGAATATTGTTAACTATATTTAAGAGCGACCCGTCACTAAATGATGCAATGCGCGCGTACAATAATCATGACGTTTCATCTCTGTGTGTACATCTACTAATTTTCTAATAATTACCATGAGCACAATCTAATAGACTAATGCAGTAAAAATTAAAATTAATTAGTCCAATAGATCACCGAAGCAAAATTATAAGAAACTAGTCTACAAAATTATAAATTGTGATTTTAAAATACAAGAATCATTCCGGTTTTTGACGACACGATCAATGGGTTCACGGTGGCTGGACTATTAGGCGCAATGCCAATTGAGACAGTAGCTATGTTTTTCACTGCGAGGAACGAAGCTACCGTCTCAGTTGGCTTTAGCTGTGGTAAATACGTGGATGTCATCGTCGCGTGGGTTTTGTGAGGTAGGCGGAAGGTTATACGGCAGGCGGTATGTTGCTTTAAAGAGGAGTTAAAAGTGAATGTGGAATCTTGTTAATTAGCCTATCCAGCGTAACGCTGCGTCTACAATCGTTATGGAAGTGAAAAGAGTTTGCCAATCTCGTTAATTATGTAGATGCATTCGGTTAGGTTATCCACAGGCTGTAGAAAGAATATGACCATTTGATTTTTTAAGAACGTGACTACAGTTCACTTTGGATTAGCACAATGTTTGATTTCACTCGAAGTAGGATAAATCAGCAGTGACGTTTCAGAGCGTTTTGCTTTTAAGATGTATTCGCCATCTTAGCAGTTTGGCATCTTAAAGGCAGATGCTTTGGTAGGCCTCTTACGTATCTGGCATCTTATATGCTGACACCCGATTACGATGACGTCTATTAAACACAACCATCTTATTTTCATTTGTTTATAATATTAACCGTTCAAATCTGACAGCCTAGGCATCTTTACGATGATTGAAGGTATTCTTTTCAACATCATCTGCATATGAAAATGAAACCGGCGGTATGAGGTTGGTGTTAGTCGGGTGGAAAAAGGGAAAGGGGGGGTTACGAGACGGGTATTTTTTGGTATATGCTGTGTATTTATTGTAATTAAAGCAACATACCGCCTGCCTTATAACCTTTAACCTGCCTCACAACACCCACGCGACGATCACATCCGCGTATTTACCACAGCTAAGGTCAACTGAGACGGTAGCTTCGTTCCTCACAATGAAAATCATAGCTACTGTCTCAATTGGCATTGCGCCTAATAATCCAGCCAGCGTGAACCCATTGATCGTGTCGTCAAAAACCGGAATGATTCTTGTATTTTAAAATGATAATTTATAATTTTCTAGACTAGTGTCTTATAATTTTACTTCGGCGATCTATTGGAATAATTAATTTTAATTTTTACCGCATTAGTCTATTAGATTGTAGATCTCATGGTAATTATTAGAAAATTAGTAGATGTACACACAGTGATGAAACGTCATGATTATTGTACGCGCGCATTACATCATTTAGTGACGACCCGTCACTAAACATAGTTAAAGCAACATACCGCCTGCCTTATAACGTTCCGCCTGCCTCACAACACCCACGCGACGATCACATCCGCATATTTACCACAGCTAAGGTCAACTGAGACGGCAGCTTCGTTCTCGCAACGAAAACGTAGCTACTGTCTCAATTGGCATTGCGCCTAATAGTCCAGCCAGCGTGACCCCATTGTGTCGTCACAAACCGGAATGATTCTCGTATTTTAAAATCACAATTTATAATTTTCTAGGCTATTGTCTTATAATTTTGCTTCGGCGATCTATTGGAATAATTAGTTTTAATTTTTACCGCATTAGTCTATTAGATTTTAGATCTCATGGTAATTATTAGAAAATTAGGAGATGTACACACAGAGATAAAACGTCATGATTATTGTACGCGCGCAATGCATGATTTACTGACGGGTCGTTAGTAAATCAAGTTCCATTATATTCAACAGAATATCTCCTAGGCGCCACATTTTAAAAAGGATGTTTAGCAAGGGAAAGACTAACGGTAAGGAAATAGACCTTTGGGGACGTACTTGATGTGGAGGATCGAGAAAAAGGCGCTGGGAGGTATATCCCTTTAATGTAAAAGTAATTATGCATTTTTAATGTGTTATTGTATGTATGTATCTTTGCGTGAATTCATTATGTGCTATTTTCTTAACAAATATTGAAAACAGGAGTACAAATAATTTTTTTTTTAATTCCTGTTTGCATTTAATAACAATGAGTGGAATTTAATTGAAGTATTTCACAAGATCCAAATAATATTGTGCGTTGTGTTGACCAAAAATAATTCATCCATCTAAAACACTACAACGTATGTATTTTCCAACTCAGTAAACTGCCCCCTTAAAATGTGGGCAACTTCACTTCGTTTCCGACTTAATACATTGTGCCGTCTTAAAACCATGGCATCTTTGCTTGTTTCACAACTTAAAAAATTACCATCTTAAAATGTTAGCAACTTTACCCGTTTTGTAGCTTAAAATAGGTTGACATCTTAAAATGTTCCCGTCTTTGCCAGTTTCCCCACTTAAAATAAATCGCCATCTTACAATTTTCCAACTTTCTCTCTTTTCCAACTTTAAAATAAACCGTCTAACTGCGTGGACATCTGAAATGGTCCCATCTTATACACTGGATGAATTTGCCAACTGAAAACTATGGCGTCTTAAACAGCTAAACACCTTGAAACATTTATTTCGCGTGTTTTCCATCTGATAAGATGCATCTTACGTTTAATGGCATCTTAAATGAAACACGTCTGAAATTAAGACGCATCTTAAACTGGTGGTGTCTTAAATCTTCAAATCACATATCCATTGCATCTTAAATTAAGATGGTTTTACGATTTTTAGGAGGTTCATTAACTAAACGACTGGATTTCAGATGCATCTTACGAATTTTAAGATGCTTAATTTTTACAGTGTGGGATACGACTTCTTTATGGTTTCTTACTGGCCTGGATGCAATACATGTGGTCCTCTCCTCATAGCGTAACGTTACGTTAGGGGAAGGCATAATACAGTAGAAGTGAAGTTCATAAGGCCTAACAATATGGAACTTCGTCGCCATGGTAGCTTAGGAACAGGATGAAACAATTTAGTAGAACCGACTACGATTGATTCAGGACATGGTTATCAGCTTCACGCTGTGATACAGTTTGTAAGTATAATGAGTTGATACAGACTTACATGTTGGATGCAAAGAAAATTGGGGCCAAGATGGCTCCTAATCGGCTAAGGTATTTTTGATACGTGTGAACCTTACGCCGCTAGGACCAAGAAGAAGGGAAGATGGTAGGAGGGAGGGTAACAATAGGTACGGGTTAGACGGGGCCAGTATAACAATGCTGGTGTGATCCCGTAAGAATAGCATAGCTAACCACAATTCATAGAGCACACCTAGTGTTACGACAACCCGGTTAACAAATCGGACTTAGCCTCCTACAATAACATGAGTGAAGGCCAGCAAATGACACAATGAATGGCCAGCAAACCATAGAAATGAGCCATAAACTCACTCTGTGGGGGTAAGGCGATTAACAATTCCCTAAAACCTCCCACACTAACCACAGACATATAAGATAGTCTTCAGCGGTTGAAAGAAATCTACTCGTCAATTGCTCTAATAGACTGAATTCTATTTCAATGCAGCTTTAACACTAAAAGACAATTTTAATCATGAACAATTGTCTGTCTCAATTCTTGATCGTATTCTTGAATGATTTTACGCAATTTAAACAAGTTTCTCAGATTTTTAACATTTAGTTCGAATTTCTACTAACAGATGCGTTGTCGACGATTCAGCTTCCAACTTTCACCATTTAATTCGTACGAGTTCATTTTTACTAAAAGAGTAAATCTTTGACATCACAAGGAAACAAAATTACGTGGCAAAAACAACGGTTGATAATTTAGCACCATCTAAACAAAGAAAAACAAACACGTGCTTAAACTGCCTGAAATCAAGCAACGGATCTTCACATTCTTTTTGCTTTGACAGGTTTTGGACTTTGGTTTAAAGCTTTTGTATTTTGCTTTAACATTTATGCACTTGAATTTAACGCTTTTGTACTTTGCTTTAACACATTTAAACTTGAATTTAACACTTGTATAATTTGCTTTAACACTGAAAAATAAAGCAAATTGTTGCAAGTAATTTACTGAGTTACGGTATTTTTTACAACATAATTACAACGGCGCAAGAAAACAACTGAAAACGAAACTAAAAGCCCTATAATGTGGTATACAGGGAAGCTCCGTCTGCCGGACTTGTATTGATGAGCTCCGTCTGCCGGACTTGTATTGATGTTGGGTAGGCTACGGAAAAAATAAGGAGCCGTACACAAATGACGTCACACAAAATTTCGTCCCTTTTGAATCCCCTCCGTCACACTTGTCACAACCTTTGCAACCGTCACCCGTATAAAATATTGTCGAACTCCCACCCCCCTCCAAATGTCCTTACCGATAAGGAGGAAAGCAGTGTGAGAAAATTTTAAATGTAGTTGTGAAATTAGTCCGATTTTGTACTAAAATTACTGATGACCTTTTTTAAAAATTTATACCGCTTGGTATAGATGTGCGACCTTCCCCCTCCCCCAGTTCTTAATTGTCACACTTCGTAAAGGCCCCCCCCCCCCCCTTTTAAGTGACGTCTTTTGCGTACGTTCCCTAATCTAATGAACAAAGGCTACAAATAGTTAAATTTGTGTCTGGCCAGGATATCAGTCCATACGTGAAACGATCAATGCCTCAGAAATAAAACAAAAATTAATAAAACGAACGCAATTCGAACGTGTAGAATTTTACTAGGTAATGCAACTTGTACGAAATCTCATTGTTACGGACGTCAACATGAGCAGACTACGAGGCAAACATGAAAAACAAAACAGAAATATATATTATGTATGAATTTCATTTCTAGTTTCCAAATTTCGTGCACGAAAGGAGCCCTGGCATACATTTTCAAACAAATCAAACAAAATTGTTTACTGCGTGTCCAGAGACGTCAGGAAGGATAAAAGTTGGAAGAGTGTAAACCGGAAATTTACCGACATAATTTCCAGACACACACAAAACGCCGATATGCCGGTGAAAATTGTCGGCAGTGATAACGGATTAGCTACTGAAACGAGCGAGGTTAAACACTCAACTGAATGTGGAATTTTTTGATCGATTGGGATGGAAACATTATTATTGTGATTATTGTGTATTATTGTGTATTATTGTGTTTTATTGTGTATTATTGTGCATTTCCACATTTGGTCAAGTAATCAGTGAACTGATGCCAAGTAATAAGTCACAGGAAAGCAATAATCTATTATGTCAATGTAACACTAGCCACACCTCTTGCTCCGTTGGCGTCGTCTCGCTTCGATCAAGGAGTTTCCTTATTGCTACATCTCTTTAAATAAGGTTGAACGTCTACGGATTTTGTCACCATTCGGCTATAAGGGGAGAACCAGCTAATGGTTTAACACCACTGGTCGATTCCTACTATTTAAAATGTTACAAATGCAGACGTAAAATGTTCTTTACACCCTTTTCTGTTGTTAATGTATTTGCTTTACGTAATTTAGTATTTAATCGTTTTTCGTATATTTGCGCAATGTAATTTAATCTACCCAAAAACAAAACTTGTTAAGGATTCCCGCCAAGATTTTCGGCCGTTTGAAGTCGTGATATCAACCGCCAAACTCTTTCACCTAGATAATCCCACCGAGTATTAGTTCGAAGTTTAAATGAAATATATGAAAACTGCTTAATGCACAATTTTCAACTATTTCATTTAACGTTTGAAGTCTTAGTCGATGGAATTAGCTTGGCGAAAGAGCTTGGCGTTGATATCACGACTTCACACGGCCGAAAAGCTTAGCGGGAATCCTTAACAAGTTTGTTTTGGGGTACGTATCAGGTTTTTTCGTCCAAATTGATGAAATCTATTATTTTTTTTGTGTGTGCAATTATGAGATAGAAATACCAATCTAGTTTTCTAGTCCATTTTTTTTTGTTGGCTTTCGTTACATTTTAAAGACAGCAGTCACCTCTTTTTCATATTAGTATTTCTTATTAGTACTACACTATCTCCTTGCAAACGCACGGATTTAATTAAAGTTCAGTTTACTGGCATTTGTTGATTGGCAGTGTTTTAATGTTTTGTTATGGAACATTATACTGGATGGCTTGAAGGCGTTCCGGGCAAAACTGTCCTGAAGAGAGAGACTCTTGCTGATACATTTAATGATCGGTTCGCAAGTGTATACACTCTGCCTTGTGTTAAGCATCCGCCACACTTGGCGAAGTTGTGCACCTTCAGTGCAGTTTGTGTTGATCCTTTCAAGCCTCAGAGCTCAAGTCAGTATTTACTAACGGTGGGGATTTCCAGTTGAGGTCTACAGTTAATCTTGGGCTCAAATTTGGTATCACGAATATCCGGCGATTTCCAATGCGAACTAAGTTGAGGGCTAAGGAATATAGAGCCCCTAAGTTGCAGCCTAACTTAGTACGGAGCAGTTAGTCCCAAGCTGAAAAAAATCGGTGACTTCCAATCAGGTTTAGCGGTAATCCTCGGGTTAATGAGCATGTTAGGCCTGGGACTAAGGATAAAATTTAGACCCAGGCACACCATGGTATAAGTAGAGGTTTAAGCACCTCTTTCGAACGCGAGGCTTCACTGCACGACTTGAGTGTTGGTATGGAGTGTGATTTCAGGGGTACATTTCCCCACCAGATCAACTCAAGTGTCATTCTGGTTAAAGGTTGTCGTCAGGTCAGTAGGAGATGATAATTTAACCTTTCTCCAATAGGGACACATAATTTCCAGTTCGGAAATGTGAATTGGTTTAGGTTTTCGAAGTGACCACGTACATAACATGTTTTAACAGATTAACATAACTAATTTACCGGGGGCATAGCAACCACGGGGATGAGGGAGGGAACCTCCCCCCTCTCTCCAACCGTCCAAGACGACGTAGTACAATACAGTTGACAAATTCTAGTTGTCGAGTTGCCAAGGTCAGATTAAATTTCACTGCCAAGGCCCATTTCCATGAATACTGGTTAATCATTATCATCCTTTGGTCAGTTTGAAAATAACGTTTCAGATACTTTTTTTCTTATTAGCTTTCGTAACACTTCTGTTTAGCGTGCGAGTAACTGAAACGCTGCCCTTGACCGTTTCTAATCGATTCCCTGCAGCTCTCCTCCAAGAAGAAGTATAAAGCTCTTTCCTTTAAGAAGTATAGTCGGTTTGCCAAATGGCATTTTAACCTAAACCTGGAAGTAAGGTCCGCCCAATGTTTTATGGTGTTTTGTGTTTCTTCAAGACATACTTAATGAAATTATGCATGGTGCCACTTTGTCACCCTTGGGCAAATTTAAATATCAAGATGGCGGCCAGATGGCTGAAAAATCATATATCGGCCATATCTTTGCTTATAGAAAGACAGGATACTCATTTTGGCGTCTAATACTATGTTTCCAGGGTCAGGAAATACTAATAACGGATTATCTTGTTGAAAAAATATACACCCTTTTTTTAAGGCCTGATATCACAGTCACCATTCAATTTTTCGCTCATTGTCAACTTTCAACTACTATTCTGACGTTTGTAATTTTGGTGGATGACTACAATTAGGTTCACTCAAAAGGTCGGAATGTCCTCCTTCGAATGAGTCGAATTGGAGTCGTCCACCTAAATTAGAAAGGTCAGAATAGTTGAAAGTTGAAAATGAGCGAAAAATCAAACGGTGACTGTGATACCAGTCCCTAAAACAAAAGGCGTACATTTTATCAACAAGTCAATTCGTTATTAGTATTCCCTGACCCTGAAAACATAGTATTAGACACCAAAATTATTATCCTGTCTGTTCTATATGCGAAGATATGACCGAAATATGATTTTTCAGCCATCTTGACTACCATCTTGAATATTTAAATTTGGTCAAGGGTGACAAAGTGGTACCCTGCAGAATTTCATTAAGTACGTCTTGAAGAAACACAAAACACTATAAAACATTGGGCGGACCTAACTTCCAGGTTTTTGGCCCTACTATCAAACTAGTATGCGATCTCAGAGCTAGGCTGTGCCTAGTGGGAAAAGAGCCGCTTTGTTTGCCTGTTAGCCCAGCATCACACCATGGCTTAAAATATCATAGCTAATGTAGAAACTAAAAATAAAATATGCTTTAAACTGTATCTCGGATAAGTGTAAAGTCTTGATAAGAATTACCTTCGGGAAAATCATACACAGTTGGCAAAACTAAAAATTGAGTTGGCTATTTTAATTCATGTAGCTTTTCTTTGTTAAATACTGCCCAGAAGGAGATTCAGTAAGGAGTAACTTCTAACTGGTATTTCGGGGGGGGGTTACTGATATGTTAATATTCCAAAGCACAACATCACTGCCAGGATTTAAAACTTCCTTAAGTAAGGCAGAAACGTTAACAAAACTACATACTTAGTAACGATTTCTGCCAAGTTTTCGCTGTCCGAAGTAGTGAAATCTCACAAATTTCATTTACTAGTTTGTCTGCTAGCACATTCTGCCACTGTTTTAGTTAAACCAGAACGTGAACTAAATCCGTACTTCATGAAAATCGGGTATAGCTGGCAAAATTAAAAACTGAGTTGGAAAATTGAGTTGGCTGTTTGATTTGCTGTAGTCCTTTTTCTGGTAACCTATCCTTAGTACGATTTAAAGATCCTTTTGTATTAATGTAGAAACAATTCCATTTTTTATACAACAAACTTGTTAAGAATTCCAAAAAAATTCGAAGGTACAATTTGACAATAACAGTCTATAAGACCCCAAATCAAAGGACAAAAGCGACCCAAAGGACACTAAATGAAAGCAAAAATTCCATAACATCCCTGAATCAAGGGAGAAAAAAATTAAAATGGAGCATGTCAATTTTTTATTATATTTAAAAGCATTTCTCCAATAATACCTCAAATTTGTTTGGGCGAAACTGAGTGAAAGGTTTCGCCATTTTTTTCCAACTTCTTCATTTTTGAAAAACTGGAGCATATTGTTGCTTTAAAATGTGCAAGTTTTTGCTGTAATACCCTTTAGGTCGTTTGGGATAAAACTGAGCAAGAGATTTCACTATTTTTCAGCTCTTGACAGTCCATTTGAAAAAAATTTCTCCCCTACTGCCATGCTTGCACACAGCAGTTCATTGGCATTCATTATATAGCTAGACGTCCAAAATATATCCTTAACCCAACCCCCAATCGTCAATGGCTAGCTACGGGCCTGTTTATGTAATTTTAAACTGAAATCTGATAAATTTGGAAAGAAAATGTTTTTTAAAAAATGATTCGGTTACTATTAAGTTTTTACGAAACCTGCTATCCTGAAAACCGAATAATAAAGATCACCGAAATTTGCTTGAAAACAATTTGATACACGAATCTCGACGTATTTTGGAGAAGTTAAACGTGTCGATACTGTTTACAGGTGATATAACGCGGTAGGAAAAGTATTAACCAATCAGAGTCCTGTACTAGCTAGATCTCAACATGGAAATCGCCAAGATTACCCAGTACTACTTTAGGCCAAAGGTCGGGATCTAGCTAGTACTGTACTAGTAAGTCCCCAACTTAGACTAGCATTGAAATCACCAGTAACGTTAGTCCGAAGCTTAGTCTGAGGTCGAGGTCTAGCTAGGCCGGGGCTTACACTACGCCCGGTCGTGTTTAGACCTCAACTGGAAATCCCCACCGTAAGTGCAGTTGGTATAAACATGAATTCCTATGCTCATCTGCTGTCTCTATCTAATACTGCTAAGCTGGAGCTTCTTGATTTTTTTCTAAGCTTACTGAACCGTGGCAGGGTTTCATTGTCTTGGCTGTTCACGATTTTGGTCCCTGTGCATAAGCGGGGGAGCCAGAGATCTGATCTGCGAAGCTATACACCGATAGGACTGCTTTATTGTGTTCGAAAAGTATATGAGTGCATGCTTGTTCGTAGACTCAATTGATATCTGGAGTTCAATGGGTGTTTGGTCCCCGTTCAATATGGTTACAAGGAAAATTGCAGCGCACTGGATGCGATATTCTTTCTTATTGTCTAGTATTCGTGAGGCGTGGGCCCATGTAAAGGTTGTTGTTGCTGTCTTCCTAGACATCAAGGCAGCCTATGATACTGTTAGTATTGAATGGGTTAGATCTTCACTGGCTGCGATGGGGGTAAGCCCACTGTTGGCTAGTGCCATTTTAGCTCTTCAAGAGTTTTTGTTACTCGTGTAAATGGGTTTTGGTCTGCTCAAGCAATGACGAGTCGAGGTCTTCCACAGAGCGGTTTTTGAGCCCTGTGCTCTTTGCTGTTGCAATTAATGACGTTCTGCTTGAGATGTCCCATATGCTACGCAGATGTAGTTTGTTGAAGATGACCCGCCTTCGCTTCTTGTCCATGTGCAAGTGGCTCTTGAACGTGTGATTTTTTTGCATTGGAACTCGTGGCCTGTTCTTGGCTCCGTCAAAGACAGAGCTGATGGTATTTTCGCAATCGGTGTCAGTGTGCTCCACTTCTCTGTAGCTGAGTGTTGATGGAGTTTGTGGTTCTGCTGTAGTAAAGTATCTTGGAGTATGGCTTTGTGGAGATCTAGAATGGAAGGATCATGCCCGGTGCCTGCGTGACAAAATTGTGTGTCATTTACCGATTCTCAGAGCACTAACTCACTAACACGATATTAAGAGGGTAGTTCTGCTGTCAGCATATCGCACGTTTATTAGGCCTGTAGTGGATTATCACCTACCATTTTTATTCATTTCTCAGCAGAGCATGCATGGTCTTCAGGTTAGTGTTAACGAATGCCTAAGGGTTGCAACTGTTGTTTGATTACAACCTCTGTCCAGGCTTTGTGGGTAGAGGCAGGAGAACCCTCCTTGTATCTCAGAGCTGAAGAGCTGCTTGTTGCACTTTGCCTTATAAATTTGAGCAGGGGTTCAAGTGACCCTGTTGCTCAGATTCTTTCGGACTATGCAACACTTCCTGGGAGGTTCAGAGGAAGTTTAGGTGTCGCAGGGAAAGGAATGTCTGTTAGCAGATCCTCTATTCAGAGATGCTGTAATTTACCCACCTAGTAACTTGGCAATGGTGTTTATCTGTCCTCTATGTTTTTCGACGAGGAAGCTCAATGGTGTGCAAAGTGTTTTGTGACGCGTCATTTCACAGAGAGGATTAGGTGTTCACATCCCGAGTCTTAAAAATGATGTGCGTCGCAACCTGGGATCAGTAACCTTGAGCCACGTCTGTAAACTGGCAGCTATCTCAGATGCTTTAGATATTCCTGTCGATCTATGCTTACCAGAATTCGCCATTTGTACTGATTCGCAATTGAGTATTCGCTCCCTTCACAGTGCTTTGGAAAATTTAGCTGTTCAGGATCCAGTCATCTTCACGATATGTTGGAAGACGTGGATTGCAATGCAGGCATCTTTTCCTTCTGTTGAGTGGGTAAAGGGGCACAGTGGCATAGCAGGCAATGAGCAGACTGGTATTGTTGCGAAGGATCCGATGCTGTTTTCAATAGTAGGTGCAAAGTAGACTTGGTGCAGTCAGCAAAGATGCACAGACACACTCTGCGCATGTGCACTTTGCAATCATGGAGAGCTGAGTGTAAAGCAGCCCCAACAGGGAGGGCTCTTTTCAGCATTCATCCTGAATGCGACTATAGTACAGTGTTAGATATCTTGCTATACTGGGCTGCGCGGCTGTTGTCTCGTCTGCGAATGAGTAATACGCTTCTGCCGTCTCACAAGCGATGCATTCGCTGGTGTGAGTCGGTGTGTTATACAGCAAGCGGTGCAGATGACTCGGGTGCCCATTTTGTCCTACATTGCCCTCATCAAGCCATCAATCGGAAGAAACTTGAACCGTGGATTCGTAAAGGATTATTTCTTGGGATCTTCTTTGCACAATTCAGTCACGAACAGAACCGAAAAAAGCACAAAACGCCTGCGAGCAGTACAGTGTTTTGTAAGTTCACAGGAGATTTCAAGCCATCTGCATCCCTAGAGTGACATTCAATGGGGACCGTGTAGTGTTTTAAAGGTATAATGTGAATTTGGAGTTGTTCAATGAAAATTGTATTTTGTATTATGTATTAGCATTAGTTCAGTTTATGGTGCATGGCTTAGGGCCAATACCTTATAATAAACGCACTAAGTCAAGGAGCTGCTTGTACAAACGAAACTACCTATTAGAAAACAAAAACGAGCTCGATTGATGTTTAAGGTAAGGTTTAACTGACCCGAAGTCAAAACAGCAAAGTAACAAATAAACTTTCCTGTAAGGTTTCACATACCGCAGTATTTCTGTACTGTTTAGTCCACGTGAAACCTTACTGCTGTATTCACATGTCTTTACAGTTTTTACTTTAGAACACGATTAGTCTGATTGGTTCATTGTACTTGGCCAAAGGACATCGCTAAAATCGAAAGAACCACTCTGTTTGTGTGTTTAGTACAGAACTACAGATTAACTAATTCAGGGTTCGTGCGACTCCTTGAAATCCTGGAAATATCGTTGAATATAAAAATGAAATACCAGTCCTGAAGTCTTGAATATGAAATCTTAAAAACTGGTGTGTGTATTAATGGGATGAACGGAAAGGAGACGACCGGACTAGAATGATGAGAAAAATGTAGCCACGAAATTAGGAGAGTGTTTAGCCTATATTATACACTATATTATTCTTGATTATTATTCTAGTTGATTGGCATTGACGCATAATAACAATGTTAAACACAATGTAAAACAATGACTTTGGTCGTTTAGAGGTTTCTAACCCCTTAACCACTTGACCAATTAGAAGAGGGCTTATGAAAAGAGCACATCTCCAGATCAATACCTGTTAAATGAACTAAGAACCAGCTTTATTTACCACATGGAAAAATTTATTTTCGTGATACAAGAAATGGTTTTCTAGCAACTAGTAGCCAGTAGTCAGTGATCTACCCCAAAACAAAACTAGTTAAGGATTCCTGCCAAGCTTTACGGCCGTGTGAAGTCGTGATATCAAACGCCAAGCTTTTTTGCCAAACTAAACCCACTGAGAAATAGTTCGAATGTTAAATAAAATATATAAAAATTGCTTACTGCCAATTTTCAATTATTTCATCGAAAGTTTGAAGTCTTAGTCGGTGGGATTACAGCTTGGCGAAAGAGCTTGGCGTAAGAGCTTGGCGTTTGATATCACGACTTCACACGGCCGGAAGGCTTGGCGGGAGTCCTCAGCAAGTTTTGTTTTGGGGTAGATATCACATCTTTTTTGGTCCAAATTGATTAATCCATTTTTTTCTTAGAAATTATGAGATGGAAACGCCAATCTAGTTTTCTGGTCCATTTAATTTTTTTTTGCATTCATTCTGTTTTGAGGATAGCAGTCACCTTTTTTCATGTGATTAGTATTTATTATTAGTATAGTAGTTTATCTCGTGTAAACAGTTGCTGTTTTCGGTAATTGTTTGGAAACCTTACTTTTCACGCTATCGACCTTATTCACCTACCTATCGATTCCTTTCGTCGTTAGGGTTCCAAAAATCATAACGAAAACGTGTGCAAACGCTTTTTTATTTAAAAAAAATTATTAAAACACGCTAAAACGCTACGCACAACTGTCGTTCCGTCATCGCGATGCTGCGAGGTGGATGGGCAACAAGAAAACCTGATTCCGCGCCCGTGAGTATACGGAAATTATCTCGTTCCGATAGCAGACGAAAAATTGGTTGGTGTATATCGATATTTGCGGCCGGAATCACAGACCGCAGGGGCGCGCTTCGCGCGCATTATTATATACATCGAGAATTGGTGTAATCAGAAAAAGCATGACGCAAGCTTTGTGAAACAAGGAAGTAGCATAATTTGTTCCTTGTTTCACAAATGCTTGCGTCATACTGTTTCTGATTACACCAATTCTCGATGTATATGATAATGCGCGCGAAGCGCGCCCCTGCGGACTGTAAATCCGGCCACAAATATCACCGTCTGCCTAAGAAAGAGATAATTTTCGTTTAGTAACGTTCTGGTTGAAATCAGGTTTTCACGTTGCGGAATCATCGCGTAGAATAGCTGCCTCTTCTAGCTTGTGCGTAGCGTTTTAGCGTGTTTTAATAATTTTTTTAAAATAAAAAAAACGTTTACACACGTTTTCGTTATGATTTTTGGAACCCTAACGACGAAAGGAATCGATAGGTAGGTGAATTAAGTCAATAGCGTGAAAAGTAAGGTTTCCAAACAATTACCCTGTTTTCGTTATCGATATTGCTTGGTTTACGGTCCCTTTCTACTTTTTTTTTTTGGGGGGGGGGGGACTTTACTTCCGTTACCTTAAGTATTAAACAAGCTCGTTTTTGTTTTGCTAATTCCTGCTACTTTGACGTGCCATGCAGTTTAGCTTTTCTTGAAGCGGAGTGAGGCAGAGACCGAGCGAAGCTGTGCTATGATCATACTCAAAGTAATCTCAGACCGCGCATCACGCGAAAACCACAAGGAATATCCAAACCAATCTTTGCATGTCGTGGCACGGTGTCTCGACAAGGTTTATCAAAAATAAAATTCGAAATCGGACATGGGTTTAGGAACCATCAGTGATCAACTGAGCCAAGAGTTACCAACAACGAGGTCATAGTTGGTTTTTGTGACGTCATAAGTAGTGGTAAAGTGTGATATGAGGACAGACGGACACCCCCCCCCCCCCGAACCATCGTGCAGAAAGTCGCACGAAATCATGCAAAGCAGTAAACCCTCTAAGAAACCCACTCTCGTTTCAGAAACGTGCTAATGACGAATTAACAACCTCACTCAAGTAAACCTCCCACTCAACCTATCGCACTCAAGGAAACCTCCCACTTAAATAAACCTCTCACTCAAGGAAACCTACCTCACTCAAGGAAACCTACCTCACTGACTAGGTTTACTTGAGTGGGAAGTTTACAGGAAACCGGAACTGACGCCATTTTCCAAGATGGCGGCGCACATGTAATCTGGAAGTAACGTCATCCAAGATGGCGGTCCCCTTCTCGTCAATCTGGAGGAGGGTAGGAAAGTGCTTTTTGCTATCTTTTTTATACCTCCCAGCGGCACCCATGCGAACCGGAAGTGACGTCATTCAAGATGGTAGTGCCCATGGTCTCAAAATTAGAGGGTTCGTGCAAATGCTCTTTGTGCGTTCACAATGTGATAACCAAAATGCAGTCGAGTGCTTCAAAGTGTAAAAAATGATGAAGCATAGTAAGTCTCAAAAGTAAGTCCCAAAATTGGGGGAGTCGTGCAAATGCTCTTTGAGCTTTCACATTGTAATAACTCTAAAATGATTTCGAGTGCTTCAAAGTGTGAAAATAACGAATTAGCAACATTTTGTGGGTCTCAAAACGGAAAGGGTCGTGCAAATACTCTTCGAGCTTTCACATTGTGATAATGGCGAATCGTTAGCTGCACTCCTTAAAATGAAGAATTGGCATAATTTAGGGAAAATTAATTCATGCCACCAGAAATGACACAGTCCCGGTGGGATGGACAACAGCAGCAGGACAAAACCTTGCCGTGTCGATGGGAAATCTGGGTTTGAGTTCAGTTTGGGACGTTTCCTTTGGGAATATGTTCCAGGGCTGGTTCAGCCCCAGCGTTAATTGCACAATAAAACAGAGTCAGAGGTCTAGCCAACTAAACGTGTATCGTTGCCTTCCTGGACAGCGCTGCGTAAATGAGACCAGGAAACGGTTATTTTGGGGGACTAGATTTTTCTCAAATTTATTTCTTGGCTCGGGTTGAAAGGCAGAGTTATACAACTTGAAGGAAAAATAGCTTTGCCAGACATGGCATCCTAAAGACCAAACGGGGTTTGACAGTTACTGGTTTGTGAATATAGGAGAGCTAGCATTTATGACCCTTGCATCTGGACTTCAAGATGTGGGATTAGAGTAAAGGAAAATATACAACATACAGGTAGGGCTTAATGGGAATCCAGATTCTATAGGCACACTAAGGATCGATCCAGTCTCCCAAGGGAAAAGGGTTTCCAGCACAAAACCAGGTTGCAGGAACAAGCATACCTGTTCGGTTACATAAAACATCATACTCAAACATGAGCAAAAGAGGAGAAGGTTTCCACTATAAGAAAACCAGAGCAAGAAGAACATGGAAACCCAAACAACAATAACAATAGTACAACACCATAACAATGATTACCTGGTACACAATAATAAGGTCAAAAGCTTGTCAGAACTAAGTCTGCATGCCAAGGGGAACAGCTCTAGACACAAAGGGAAAGTGAAGGCCCCTGACAATAATTAGATGGTCTCAGGGATGAAAATGCTTTGTTATTGCGCAAATTCTATATGAGCAATATCACATTACTAAAATGATGAATTTTCGACATTAGAGGGGTCTCCGGAGTGCAAATGCTCTATGAGCTTTCACATTATGTTAATGATGAATTGACAACATTAAAGGGGTCTCAGGAATGCAAATGATATATGAGCTTTCACATTTTGAGAATGACGAATTGTCAGCATTAAAGGCCGGTTGCCACTAAATTAGCATTGCAGCATCTAGGCCTATTGAGTTCTCTCTCGCAGGAAGCGTAGGAATGCACGAAGCAAAACTTTTAAACGCTACAAACAAGCCGCGTGACTCCTTAGTTATTGAGTAAAAATTTGATACACCCTGACGCACCTGGAAACAAGCAATAAAGATTAACGATATTAGTGTCACTAGATGGCGCCACGAAAAAATATAAAGAAATTCCCCTGGCACCATTTAGGTTACAGCGTGTTTCCAGGTGCACGAGGGCGTGCCACATTTTTACCCAATAATTAAGGAGTCATGTGGCTTGTTTGTAGCATTTAAAAGTTTTGCTTTGTGCATTCCTTTGCTTCGTGCGAGAGAGAACTCAATAGGCCTAGATGCTGCAATACTAAATTTGGTAGCAGCCAGCCTTTAAAAGGGCCTGAGGAGAGCAAATGATACATGAGCTTTCACATTATAAAAAATTGTATGTTCCCCAACTTGTTCGGGAATGTGTGCACCTTGTCTGCACACATTACTTATTCTTATTGCTGATTGATCATTCCATTTTATTCTACTGGTTGCCTTTTATCAGCTGATCCGTTGGTTGTAGGTGTACTTTACTGATATCTTTATTGTGTAAACCAATGAGTGCCATCCATGCTAATGAACATACATTATATTGTATAAGCTGTAAACAATGCGCAATAAATGCCTGTCACTTACCGTCTACACCTGTTTGTCATTCAGCTAGTGTGTATTACCTTAGCTTAAAATGTGTTAGTTCAGATACACATCAGTGGCGACGAGGATTATGGCTTAGGCCTGCCTCTGTTAATTGTTTAAAGTCCTCCTTGCAACTTCTGACTTCGACTCCAAGTCAGGAAGTAACAGAGATTGTCGTCGGGGAGCAGCCGGAAGACGGAGTCTAGACGACATAAAGTTCGTACAAATTTGGGGAAAAAGCTGAAAATAGAGTTTGCCGTCTTGTTTGCCAGTCGTTCTACTGTTGCTACCTCATCACCTCCATAATTTAAGAGCTGTCTTAATTAATGCAGAAACGTCAACTAAATATGTACAAAATAAAACTTGTCATAGTTTTAAGTTCATAGTTTGAATTCGTGATATCAATGAACTTAGCGAAAATCGTGTTGAGTGAGTGTCGACAATGAAAACTGGTTTGCTGTGTTAGACCGTCAACGCCATGATTTATTTCTTTATTTATTTATTTTCAAATCATTTGTTAGTTTCCAAAAGGAATTTAACAATAGTAAATAAGATATTTTTGTAACAATAAAATAGTGCACAAAAAGAACGAATCAACATTAGCAAGCCAAAAACAAGGCAACTAGCAAAAAGAAGCCTTGCTAGTTGCCCTGTCATCGAAACAATACATCCCAAAAATAGAAAAAAAGAAAAGAAGAACAGGCTAGAAAAATCATCACACTTAGCTTAGTCATCATAGTAGTTCTCAGATCATCAGTAATATAATTATTGAGTGCATTTTTTAATGAACAGGTATGTTAGTTTATGAGATGCCAACACTTGACCAGTTATCTCTAAAAGGAGAAGGGAAGCGGGGAGCAGTCTGAACCTGCGTGTGTCACCAGCGGGACAATATAGGGCTCCGTCCTATAGGGCCCCCTACTCTTTCTGCTCTACTTTGACGATTTTGGGCACGACACTGAGGATAATGTATGCAAGTTCGCAGATGATTCTAAAGTGGGCACGGCTCTGGCTACCCCCACTGCCAGAAACACATCGATAAGCTTTGTGACTGGAGTCGCACATGGGAGTTGTCTATCCACCTAGCCAAATCTCATGTTATCCATTCAGGTACCAACATCCCCAACTTTGTGTACTACTGGGGAGGCATCCCCCTCAACTCTGTCCTTCGCACTTGTGACTTGGGGGTAACTGTCGACCAAAATCTCAAATTCAATACCCACATTACCATATCAAGGGCAAACTCAGTCGTGATCCTCATCAACTCTCGAGTATGCAGTTGACTTCTGGTGTCCCTTCCTAAAAAGGGACTTGTCAGCCCCCGAACGGGTTCAAAGACACTTTACGAAAAGGGTCCACGGACTCTATAACACTCCACAAAACCAACGTCTAAAGATACTTAAAATCCCCTCTCTGTGGCTGCGGTTTATCAAAGGTGGAATTATTACTCTGTTTAAAATTCTTAAACTTGATTACGGCGGGCGCAAGCTTAAAGACCATTTCAGGCTACAGACCTACCAAGCTACACGCGGCCACACATTCAAATTAGAATTTTCCTTTCACAAGCATGATTGGGCGAAACATACCTTCTTTTCACGCTTTCTCCTTTTATGGAATGGTCATCCACAAGCAGTGGTCTCTACAAACTCCGTCAATTCCTTAAAGAATCTGTTCGACGTTCACATTACCACAAACTCCTCTCATCTTGTTACCTTTTTCATAGGGTAACTTCCGTAGTTGTTTGTTTTCATATTTTGCGGTATTGACGCATGTTTCATAATGTAACGAAATGATTTAAATATTTAAATATGTCTAAAGTGTTATTGTTTCAAAACCTATTTATTTCTTTTGTTTATATTATAAACTAACTCATTGCCTATTTTTTGTTCCATATTCCTGTCATAGTGGATCCTGCATGCATATATCAATTATGTCAGGTCTTAATTATTGGTTTGCACATATCTTGTTTATATACAGATTTACTAGCTGTAAAGCCCGTCATGAAGACGGGCAACTCTAGGCGTACAACTGCCCCATAACAGTGAAATGTGTAATTTAAATAATTCCGATTCTTGAAGATGGGTAATTGCGATAAGGTTGCTTCGCTCACTCAATCCATTTATCTTCTGATTCATTTCACCATTCTTCATTAATTTCCGTTACCCGGGAGCAGACGGTGTGTTTCACGTCCTGTGGCCTGGTTTGTTTTTTTTTGCACTGAATCCGACTGCGCATTTTTGGTGTCTTTGTAAGCCCTGTAACCCGGGTGCAGACAAATCTATATATATATTTTTTTTTTTTCACTCAAGCCCGATTACGTGACTTCATGAAACCAAGTACAATGCCAGATGGAGAAGACATTTCTGCACAGCCTATACGAAGGCGGGCAAATGTAGGAATACATCTGCCCCATAACAGTGAAATGTGTAATGCAGGTTCTTGAAGAGGGGTAATTGCGCTAAGGTTGCTTCGCTCACTCAAGCCATGTATCCTGTGATTCATTTCACCATCCTTCATTCATTTCCGTTAGCCGGAAGCAGACGGTGTCATTCATGTCCTGTGGGCTTTTTTTTTTTCGCACTGAATTCGACTGCGCAGTTTTTGTGTCTTTGAAAGCCCTGTAACCCGGGATCAGGCAGATATTTTTTTGGTTTTTCACTCAAGCCCGATTACGTGACTTCATGAAACCAAGTACAATGCCAGATGGAGAAGACAACCTATATGAAGACGGGCAAATGTAGGAGTACAGCTGCCCCATAACAGTGAAATGTGTATTTTGAATAATGCAGGTTCTTGAAGATGGGTAATTTCGCTAAGGTTGCTTCGCTCATTGAATCCATGTATCCTGTGATTCATTCCACCATCCTTCATTCATTTCCGTTACCCGAGAGCAGACGGTGTCTTTCACGTCCTGTGGCCTAGTTTTTTTTTTCCGCACTGAATCCGACTGCGCATTTTTAGTGTCTTTCAAAGCCCTGTAACCCGGGAGCAGACAGATATTTTTTTCGTCTTTTTCACACAAGCCCGTCTTCATGAAACCAAGTACAATGCATGTTTGTAAAGACATTGTTGTTTGCAGCATTATTGTTACACCATTGCTTCTGCGTTGTTTCCTCCGATAAATTCTTTTTCTTTTTCTGCCGGAAAAGATATTGTTGTTTTTATCATTGTTAAAACATTGTTTAAAGCATATTTGGGCCAGCGCTGGCAAAAGAGTTTTATGGGTTAAGATACAAATTTCACTCTGTTGAATCCGCGCTTCGCCCATCAAGTTCAGATTGTTGGATTCATGGTGTCTAATTATTGCCATCTGATTGTTGTTGTTCATTATCAGTGTTTGGGCGAAAGCTAGCAACTGCTTCTCTTACCCGAGACATTAAACCCACATTTTCTGGTATTGAATCTGTATATATATTTCGCTTAGGAGCAGACTTAATGATGTGAGCAGACTTGATGAGGTATTATAGGGAGGATTAAACAAACAAAGCTTCAACAATCAGCAAGAGGGCGAGCAGGTTCATGCTTGCCACTGTAGCAAAGAAAAAGGGCGAGCGGCCGACAATGAGAACGGGTTAAAGGGTTTAAAGGGTTTAACGAGCGTTAACCACTCCTGGTCATCTGCCCGAAGCCCTAAGGCCCTATGTCTGCAACAGCCAGATTCCCAGGCGGCCACCCACCCAAGTATCAATCCAGCCCAATGCTGCTTAACTTCGGGGATCTGACGAGAACCGGTGTTTCCAGCACTGCAAGGCCGCAGACGGATATGCGCTCTAACAATTAGAAACAAACACTATTGCTTCAATAATGCTGACTATTAGAGCCGAGTTGAATCAGCTGGAATAAGCTAGACTGGCGTATGTTACGCCGGGGAACGATTAGTACTAAATATTAATGCACGGTGGTGACGTCGCGCTAACACATCCCCATGCTAAAAGTGTAGTCGTTATATACGGTTAATGTGAAAACCAGTGACGGCGTCAGGACTGAATTTTTCGGGGGGGCCGGCAGAGGGCACATCTGGAAACTGAGTGGGCCAAGGACTTGTTTTTCAAGGCAGTCGCATTAGGCACTTTCATGCTCTTTAATTCAACCTCAACGTAACGTAAGCTTCAATGTAGTCCAATTTTGTGTAAATACGTCCCATAAACACACAAAATAAATTAGGCTACACGTATATTGCAAAGCTGCTGCAAAAAAAAAAAATAAAAAATAAGTAAAATAAATAAAGGCTCAATTTATTCATTTGATTTCAAGATGAGCATGTAAGTTTTTTGTGATTTTATTTTCTGGTGGTGACTTGAGTGTTGAAATTGGTGGGGCCGGAAGGGGGGGGGCCGTGACATATTTGGGGGGGGGGGGCGGGGCCCCCCCCGGCCCCCCCCCGCCCCCCGCCCGGGTGAAAACCCACACACGTCACAGTGGGTTAATTTTGATGACCCACACTTTTTACGGGGGTCTACACAACCCTTGCTCCACCATGTGACATATGACCCGACCTTGCAAAATTACCGTACACAACACAAATTCAACCAGCACAACACATTGCAACCAGTATAATAAACAGGCACATTTACAACCTACGACATTTTTCTTTCTAGCCTAACACGAAAAAAAAAATCGCGTACTATGCTAGGCCCCCACCTACGGAGGAATGGCCCAACCCAGCAACCTTTTAGTCTAGGAGAAGAATTCAGAAAAGGCCATAGTTTCCGAGCTAAAGGCATTTTTTAGTAGAAGTGGTAACACATTTTTTTCTGAACAAGAAGAACGTGAATAAGCTAGATATAAACGTTACCAAATTTTCTTTGCAATTTTAAGACCGAAAATGAGCCGCCATCTTTGAAAAAAATGGCGCCAGTGAGAGATTTTCTAATATTTTTTATATCTTGAATTCTGCCAATCCGTTTTTCTTTTCACCAAATAAAAGCATTTGAAACGTACTATCCTTCATTACATATAACACCGTTCGATATTTTTAACAGATTTAACTTAAAGTTAAAAAAAACATGCATTCGCTCATCGTTAAATTTCGCTATAAACGAAAATAAACTTCTAACGCTTACACCAATCGTTTTAATGCCTATGTAAGTTATTATAGTACAGAGAATTACCTTTAATTTGGTATATAGAACATCTATTTCGGTCCCATAGAAGTGGAATAATGAATACGCTATATGGGTAACATGCGCAATTTCTTAAAATTAACATAGTGTAGTATAGTTGGTAAAAGACCAAAAAAATGGTCTGATGTTTCGTTTTCGGGAAACTACCAAATTTTCTCCAGTTATATCTTACATAGGTGCTATCTTACTTCCATTTAAAAACGAAGTGGCAATGTCATAGCACTCAAAATGTGTCACGATTTTCGATTAGAATGTACTCCTTCAAGCGTCCCACTTAACTTAAATGGCTATAGTTATACTTTTCTGAAAGGTGGTGATGTCTTCGTTTCACCAAGGCTAATAAAGTTTATTTATTTTTCATATAGGTTATCTTACGCCCATTTGAAGGTGAAGTGATACTGTCGTAGCGGTCAACATGTGTCGCGATTTTCGTCTTGCATATGCTCCTACTATCGTCCTAGTTAACTTAAATGGCTATACTTAGACTTTCCTGAAAAGTGGCGATGTCTTCTTTCCACCAAAGCTAATTAAATTTATTTATTACTCATAATGGCCATTCTATGCTGATTTAAAGGTGAAGTGTTAATGTCATAGCTTTCGAAATGCATAGTGATTTTCGAATTAAACGTACACTTTCAAACTTCCTAATTCTCACAACTAGGATATTTATGAAGGGCAGGTCAGAAATATTGACCTTTAATGCAGCCCATCATTGACTCGTTAATTAGTAATGTACGGAGGTGAAAGGGGTAGGAATTTTCGAATTCAACCACTCAGTAAGCCCCTTAATTAAGTTAATGACGTAATATAGGCTTAATTGCATAATATATATGCATTCCTACCAACAAGGATAACACAAATTAAATAAAGTTTAAATGCATAATTTGTACACATATTCCAATAATAAAACAAACTTACATGGACCACACATGTCTCGCCTGTCAGCCGAATTCATTTAAAATGCAGGGTGTTATGATTACAGCTGTTAAATGATATGTTAAACACAAACAAGCGGCTACAGCGACTATCTAGTACCATCCGGTCTTCTGTACAGTTCTGCCACTACCAATAGTGAGGCACACTTCTCTCTCACGTATTGCAACAGTTATCTCCATTCTATAATCTAAAAACAGTAACCACCAGAAGTGCCCGTTACAAATGTGTTATCTTTTAAGCTTATTTTACGATTTAGGCATAATTGTCAGCGCTTAGGCCTAATTTACAACTTTAATTTCGTAAGTAACAACTAACGGAGAGTTGGATTGTATACTGTAAGCCTATTCATTTTTGCAACACGGTATGCCTCCGCGCACACAGTTAGTGTTACAACGTAATGTGCAACGTAGCCTATACAGATCAGTGGTAGTAGGGAAGGGACAAGAGAAACGCTGCAGCAGCGACTCGTAACAACTATTGACGTTGCCATGGTAACGTGATTTTAGTCATAATTTTCATTTTTTAGGCCTAATTTTTTAACGGTAGTTTTATTATCGTAAGTAGCAGATAGGCCTAATGGAGAATTTGGTTCAATCATAAGCCTATTCATTCATGCAACAATGCGACAAGACTCTTTTAAACGAAGCTAAACTATTTTTATTTTTACGGCTGCGTTAACACAAATCTTTAGGATTTCAATTCGACGATGAAATGTTATTATTTAATTTAGTTACGTCGAAGAAGTCTATTAGTATAAGGAGGCAACGATGTTTTAATTTGCCATGTTATTTAACTAACTTTTGACACTGAATCGAACGTTGTAAACAGTGGTCGTCAATTTCTGGTACCGTTGCTAAGTTGAAAAAAGCGACGGACGGACGGACAAAGTCGTTGCAATAGTCTTCTCAGCCGGTATGGCTGTACAGAAGAGTAAAACGAATGGGATAATGAGAATCAGCATGTTGAAATATCTAAAACCACTCTTTTTCATTAGTAAAAAAAAATTATTACTGCACAAAGGAAATTTAAAAACAAGGAAAATGGCCATAACGCGACTCATATTTAAGATGCCCCATAAATACACCAAGTTAAGTTAAATAGGAAGACTGCAGATGTACTTTAAAAATTGGAAGTTACGCACTAAAATTAGAACATGTATAGGTAAACCATGATTTTAGAGCATAGGGTACATTTTTACGTTAAATATGCATTGAAACTTTCTTGTAGCAAATGTTCTGCTTAACATTGTGCCTAACCATGTCATTTATTTGAATGGTTAAGACGTAACCAGTAAAAAAAAACTTCTTTTTTTGGGGGTGGTGGTGGTGGTAGTGCATCCCCACTAAGCCCCCCCCCCCCCCCCCCCGCGGGCAAAACATGTTTCTCTCCATTTTTCCATTTGCAAAGGGAGCAATCTGTCCCTTTTCTGCTCTTTACAAAAATTACCGTGTTACACATATATTTGCGTAACCATTACTTTACTTCTATGGGACCGAAATAGATGTTCTATATACCAAATTAAAGGTAATACTCTGTGGTACAAGATTTACATAGGCATTAAAACTATTTGTCTAAGCGTTAGAGGTTCATTTTACGTTTATTGCAAAAGTGTAGGAAGAGCAAATGCATGTTTTTTGTCGTTAAGTTAAAATTTGTTAGTAAACCATCAAAAATATGGAAATAATTCTTCTATAATGAAAAGTAGTACGTTTCAAATCCTTTTATTTGGTGTAAAGAAAAAGAAAAACGGATTAGTAGAAGCCGAGATATTAAAAATATTAGAGAACATCTAATTAGTGCCATTTTTTTTCAAGATAGCGGCTTATTTCCGGCCTTAAAATTGCGAAGAAAATTTGGTAACGTTTATATCTTGCTTCTTCACATGCTCCTTGTTCAGAAAAAAAAAAGTTGTGTAATAGTTACTACTAAAAAATGCCTCTACTCATTGCATTTTCTGATTTTACTCCTAGACTATTTCGTTTCAACGGTACGAAAACTAGGCTACTGACACTTTGTAATACACCTAAAAACCTAAGCGACTCATGCGAATAGCGCATTTTAAACACTCATTTGATTTAAACTATTAAAGTAGAAAAAAATACAGTTTTAACTTAAAACGCAAACATCGGTATTACGGAACGTCTCTCCCCCTTCGGTCGGCCTTCATACACAGGAAGCTTCCAACCCCGTTTCCAACCAGGAACTTCCGTTCAGGAATTTACATAAGTCGCATGTAAAATGTTCTTAAATTCATTATGATTCACAAATAAAATTTACAAACAAGTCTTTAAAAAACTCGAGTAATATGATAAGATAGCTTGACGTCACACCATAGCATTAAAATAAATATCCGTAAATCATAGGCGATTTAACGGCGGTAATTGCTCTTGAGCTCGAAGCGGCTAGTCGAACGGCTACGCGCGCTCGTGTTTCCCTCCACCCCCTCGATATTGGACTAGCCGTTTCTTGCTCGCAAGAAATTATCTATATATTTATTTCGCTTAGGAGCAGAGCTAAAAGGATTGTTAGGGATCAGGATTAAACAAAGCTTCAACAATCAGCAAGAGCGCGAGCGGCTCATTCTTCCCACGGTAGCAAAGCAAAAGGGCGAGCGGCCGACAATGAGAACGGATATGCGCTCTAACAATTAGAAACAAACTATTGCATCAATAATGCTGACTATTAGAGCCGAGTTGAAGCAGCGGGAATCAGCTAGACCGGCGTACGTTACGCCGTGGAACAACTAGTAGCCATTAAATCGCCTATGATTCACGGATATCTATTACATAACGCGACAGAAAGCTGTGGAAATCGTATATATCGACGGGGTTTACCGAGTAGACAAGAGAAAGCCCTGTTTCAGAGCTGTGTATAAAGGATTTCAAAACGAAAAAGGTATCACAACATCGTTGATTTCATGCTAGCTACTACTACTACTTATTACTAGCCAATTCCACTCAGATAAAATAATTTATGCGACAGATATGCTTGAAATTTGACATTCAGTTTACATTTGACTCCAATAGGTGCCTTTTATGGTTTGACATTTGGGGATGTTTTAAATCCAAAGATTGTAATCATTTGTAATGCTATTTTCTTGAACATTGGGAACACGCCATCTGTTATCAAAATAATTGTCCTTTCCTTTCCATTCCATAGATTTTATTGAGGCCTGAACCACAAGTCGAACGCTCCAACTAACGTTACAAACTATTACATGACACCTGAATGACAACACAACTCCTGTACAAACCACATCACACCAACCACATCAACTCCGTAGCTCGCCTTCACGGGACCACCGTCTACACACACCATCATATCCTCCATAGCCGAGTAACAATGCAGACTCGGGTAACTTATTGTTTCCGTTTCACAATTAAATCGAAGTGATACATTGTAATTGTAACTTATCTTAAATAAATAAAGTATATCATCATCATCATCTTTATCATCTACTAATCTACTAATACTATAGTTGTGCCCGTGCGCATGCTGCGCACCCCTCCCCCGCCTCCCTCCAGGTGTTTGGTCTTTGGTTTTAAATTTATCAAACCGAAGACCGAACATGTGAATGGCTCCCACATATGCCCTCTCCCCCACAATGACTTTAAACCCCAATCCCCACACTCCTGCCTCCTCGCGAATTCGCATACGTGTTCCCCCATACACGCTTCCCCGTCTCCCCCTCCCTGAAAACGTCGCCCCGTGACATTCTCCCTTTGATGCAGCCCCAGAAAAGTCGCTGGCGTGTGTTTGACTGAAGGCTAAAAAAAAACCCTATCACTGAGAAATCCAGCATTCAGTAAGCAAGTAATCCCATGTTTAAGTTAATACTATGAAACAATTCACTTCGGTACCGTGCATTGCCCGCCACACACAACCCGAAAACGCCGCCCCGTGACATTTCCCCTCTGGTGCAGCCCCGGAAAAGTCGCATGCGTATGTTTGACTGAAGGCTAAAAACAGGCCTGAAGGCTAAAAAATCCAGCATTCAGTAAGCAAGTAACCCCTATGTTTAAGTTAATCCTTTAAAACAATTCACCTCGGTACCGTGCATTGTAACATTGTTGCAAGCAACGAATGTTGCCGCCCACTTAAAAACACGACACTCCGACGTGTTGGGCAATGTGGTCGCGGATGATCTCTCCAGGTCTTATCGGACACAGGATTGGCAACCATTTGTGCAGTGGTGGGCCCCAATGACTTGAAAGGCTGGTGTTCGTCGGTGGCAAGATCAGCATGGGAAGAAGCAAGGTTTAATAGTGAGCGCGGGAGGGGTTTGTTCTCCATCCACCCTTCTGTTACACAGCCGAGAGAGTTGGATGTGTTCCCACGGCGTGGCGCAGTGTTATTGTCCCGTCTTCGGGTCGACCACTCGGCTTTGCTAGGGTCGGTGGCGGGGTGGTTAAATGGTGATGGGCAATGCGAGTGTGGTGAGGGTCTTGAGACACGGGAGCACTTCGGGAACGCTTCTATTCGCCGAACTTGGACATGGTGGCTCTCCTGGGAGCTGTGGTGGCTTTCCTGGAGGTAACAGGTCGTTACTCTGCGTTTGGTTGTGTTAAGTTTGCATTGTCGTTGTTGTTGCTGGTTTTTAATTAGAGATTCTCTGTAGGGCAGATGGCCTGTGGAAGGCTACCGTCCTTGAAAATAAATAATAAATAATAAATAATAAATAATAAATAATAAATAATAAATAAAACAATTCAACTCCTTTCTGGAAGTGGACATTTAGGAAATAAATGCGCCTTTCCATCGTATTAGGCTGCCAATTTCGAGGCTCATTGTGGGCCGCGAAATTAAGAACCAATCGTCGTTTGGTTTAAAGTTGCCTGGTTTAGAAGACACGGGTGGTTTTTTTTTTTTTAGCTCAAACGCCGACAATGGCACAGTCCACGCGACTAAAACTTTGTTGGCCGCTTTGGTATACCACAACATGGCGGAAGACGATCGCCGTCAAGTTAAGGAAGTTTTAAGGGAGCTGAGAGTGGCTGGGTTGCTGTCCAGGTCAGATATTGATGCGGGTGTGGTGCAGCATGATGTTTACGTTAAGGCTGTAAACTTTGCCAGTCAAAGGGGAATCTCAGAGTTGGACTTAAATGTTTTTGGTGTTATTGATGGTGGTGCAGTTGTTTGTAGCCGTGACAATAGTTCAGTTTATAACAATGATAATGACGATGATATGATACGTCCCTCTGTTGGCACTCAAGGCGGCGAAGCTTTGGGGCATGTGGAAGACGGCGTGTACGTTCGGCGTGATCAAACGCCAGCAGGGGACGCACCAGCCCAAGTGCGGTCTTATTCAGGGATGGTGAAAGGTCGTGGTGACCAAGCGGAAGAGGAGTTCAGTTCTTCGGATTTCTCTTTAGGGTTGGAAAGTAGGGACTTGTCCTGGGTTAAACGTTTGTATAAGGGAGGCTTATCTAACTTCAATATGCAGTCGTCGGTGGTGATTATAGCTGATGATGCGGGGAAGCCATTCCTCACCACGCACGTTAGGGACGCTTTGTCCAACTTAGTTGACCTTCGTCACGTTAACGGGATCTGCTGGCTTCGTGCCAATAATGTCTTTGAAGTTGGCTTCAGCAATGGGGACGCCAAACGGAGAGTTGTTGCTGAAGGGACCCTCATTCTGAACGGTTTCCCGGCGAAGGTCTTCGACTTGCACGAGCGCCTCCTGAAGATTAGGTTGCACTGGCTCCCCCTGGCGGCCACTCCAGCTGACATAGAGCGGTCACTGGCCGAGTTTGGGAATCTTGTAAGCCACAAGTATGAGTATCATGACATTGAGGGCATCTCACACTGCCGCTCAGGAGTACGGGTTGTGATTTTACGTCTTGGTGACAGGGTTCGGCTAGAAGACATCCCAGACGTTGTGGGGGTGAACGGGGTCCAGTCCCTTTTATCGATTGCAGATAGAGCCCCACGTTGCTTACGTTGTGGAATTCGTGGGCACGTTCGCTCGCGTTGCCCCAATGTTTACTGTTCTGTGTGTAATGCAGCATTTCCCAGGGAAGCACCGTGCGTCCACGTGAGTGACCGTGCCGCGCGGTTGAACAAGTCTCGTGCGCCAGCAGCTCGGGAGGTTTCTAAGGGCGGTGGTGGACCAGTTGTACCCTTGCCAGACGATACTGTGAATGATGTGGGTGCTGCAAGTGGTGTAGGGAAGGGGCAGCTTCCATCCAATGGTCAGGCCGAGGAGGACGAGTGGTCGCAGCAACGCCGCAAAAGAAACAAGAAGCGCCCTCGTCCAGTGGCCTCCCCTCCTCCTCCATTGCTCAAGGTTCGGATGCATTGTGCTGAGTCGGCTGGTGAACCAGAGTGCAACAAAGTGGTCTCGGGTCCCGAGGGCTCGGGTGAGGGTTCTGTGGCTCTTGATCTGAACCAAGTAGAGTCTTTGTCCAGTGATGGTATCTCAGTTGTTGATGCGGCAAGTCTGCCTTCTGTCATTCAAGACCCAGTGGGAGTTCCTGAGGAAGACAAGTGTGGGTCGCTGTGCATGAGTGACTTCCACCAAGAAGCAACCTCGTATGAAGCGGCCTCGGAAGATCAAGCAGAAATTGAAGTGGATATCGTAGAGGATGTGATCTGTGTGTCTGGCCCCTCGGAGGGAACTGTGGTGTGGGGTGACAGTGGTAGTATAGAGGGGCTGGAAATTGCTGGAAGCGGTGGGCAGGAAGAGGCTTCTTCAGTTGGATAGTGCAGTGCAGTGTCTCGCTCAGTGGAGTGGTGCTACAGTTAGTTCGTTATTTGTGTCTGGAATGCTAGGGGTATCCTGAACAAGTTACACGAGGTAGAGGAGCTGTGCTTGAGATGTAGTGTTCTAGGAGTGGTGGAGGCACGCCTCCCTCGGCGTGATATTTTGTCAGTTAGTGGGTATACTCTGTTTTCAGGGGATAGGGATTCTGGAGCCCATGTGTTGGTTAAAGTCTCTGTGCCGAGTGTCGCTGTGGACGCTCAGGTCTGTCTGGGCATAAAGTTCTGTGCTGTAAGGGTATGGTGGGGCAAGGGCTGGGTTACGTTTGTCGCAGTGCACGTCACGGGGAGAGTTGCCAGGGATGAGTGGTGTGCATGGGTGAAATCGTTTCGTCCCCCACTTATAGTCGGTGGTGACTTCAACTCACACCATTGGGCTTGGGGTAGTGCAAGGTGTGACACAAGAGGGTCCATGTTTGCGTCTTCTTTAGATGAGCTGGGTTTGGTGGCTATGCAGAACGGGTCTCCTACGTACGTTAGAAGGTACAGAGGTATTGTTCAAGAATCGGTGCTTGACCTATTTCTTTGCTCCGTCAGCATTGCTAGTGATCTGGCGTTTGGAGTGTCGGATGAC
>JAHWFP010215195.1:0-16133 GCA_023313725.1 Lithobius niger
CTAGCGGTAGCAATCTTCAAGTTTTCATTTAACGTCCAAAGTATTATCCGGTGCGATTAACTTGGCTAATAGGTTTAACCCTGGCGGCCTTTCCCTGGTTGAATGATATCACTACTTTGAAAGGCCGACCCTTTTTGTAAACTTGGCGGCTTCTCTTATCAATTTTGGTTTTGGATGGATATCACGACTTTCATAGGCCTGTGAATGTACAAAAAATCATACGGTGTAATTGTCACCCCTACCTTTTTTGTCTGGAGGTATTTTATTGTATGAATGTTCTCATTCATAATTTTTACATTTGCTGTTGTCATTCCAAATAAATTAATAACAAGCGTAACAGTATGATAATTGCAAGGACCTAATCAATTCCTATGGAATAAAAGATACCCTGTGTCTTATTGAACCAGTAATGAGAAATTTATTCTGGTCGTGGGTCATATAATTAATTTTGAATACGCGTACCGTAAAAAAAAAAAAAAAAAGATTTGGATTTGGTGGGGGAAAAAAACGACCAAACCTTTGGAATAAAAGATACTCCGTTTCTTCGTGAACCATTCAGTGTTTTATTGAGGCCCGAGCCAAACGCTATGCGCCCCAAACCTAAACCTAAGATAGACACTACACACACTATACACCATACTCTACACTACACTACACTATGCACTACACTTCCATAACCACAACAATGATCAAAATCACCCGCAAGACTGGATCCACCTGTCTCACAATACATCTTCACCATCTTCACCAAGTCGCAGAGGGTACAAGAACCGACAGTTACACTGTCCAACCTGCACACTGGCCACACAGCTACCGCAAATACCACACATGCCAACCCTCTTTCCGCACAGTAGGATGAGAGTGGGGGAGGGGGGTGAACCACCTATTTGCAACTACAATGAATTCTGACAATTAGGTACTGAAACGATAAGCGTGTAACACTTAAGCATGTTATCATCTACTGTTGGATGACAATATAAACAATGGTTACAACAATAATTTTGCACTTACGAGCCACTTCAGGGCCACGTGCTTCTAGCTGCAACCCCCTTTTAGAAAAAGGCACTTTCCCATATGACGCTTTACCTGTCTGCCGAAATTTAGATCTGGCAACTATCCCTAATGAGCTGTAGACGTGTCGTTATACCCTATGAGAATTAACATGGGAGCCTGCGGACTAGTTACTAGTTACTAGTTACTAGTCACCAGTAACACAAATCATCGTTATTGAGGACACTTTCTCTCCATGAAGGACACGTTCCCACATTTTCGTGTTGAGGTTTTCTTTGTTACTGGACCCAAGACTCCTGATTCAAACGATTTGCAAAAATTTCTACCGCATGGGGAATTTACACCAGTATGCTGAAATCACGTATAAGTTGGTTTCAGTTAAAAGACACAGTCTGCTAGTGAGCCGCCATCTGACAACAATTACACTCCAATTACACTCAATTCAATTCAATTTTTATTAAGAGAGAATGTAAGCCCCAACGCTATGCTCTCTACTCTACACCTTAACTAGCTTACACTACCCACGCCCAACACAACTGCCACACAGGCAAGCCCTGGAGCTCTGCGTTACCAACATAAACAGCACAACTACAGTACTACAGTATGCAACAACCTTCAAAACGGAGGGGAGCAAGCAAACCAAAGCTGGCCTACTGGGATCAGGCGACAAAATCCCTGAATCTACCAGTTGCCCCACAAAACCCCAGAACCTTCCGAACCCCGAGCCTTCCATAAGGCACATGTGGGGGAAGACCCAGCACAGCAACAAGGGGGTCGAGATCCCCACCGAGCACCCAACGACGCTGTGAAGACCAACGAGGGCATTCAAGCAAAAAGTGAAGGACTGTTTCATCGGAGTTACCGCACACACACCGAGGAGAGGCAACCCACCCTAGTCTGAAGAGATGTGCACGTAACTGCACATGACCAGTCCTCAACCTAGACAGCGTGCCAGCATCGCGCCGGGACATGCTGTCCAAGACCTTCGGGGTTGACACCGTGGGGTGAACACGGTACAGAATTACACTCCAATTACGCTCTAACAATTAAGCTCCAACAACAATAAAACGCCTACTTGGCGGCGACACACTAGCGAGTGTCTAGATTAACAGAGCTTATATGGCCAGAAGTTCCTTAAACTCTATCCTAGCCTAACCTAATACTACTCTCTAACCTCTAACTTATAATAACCTATTCTACCCCAAACAGACACCTGACTCCTAATGGACCCACAATAACGAGACCTGCCAAGGAAAACGTCACCATAGCCCTACAAAACGTAAGTAAACATGAATGATTCAAGAGAACTAACCCCCCCCCTCCTCCCCACACACACCCGATGCACCTTCTGACAGACACACTGATGATGGAACGCCATGGTGCTCACTTGTAGCCAGTTTAACTTGAGCCACACCTCTGTCTATGCTAAACACACTTCCGTCACACACATTGCACATTCCGTCCCACACTCCCTTACTTGGAGAAGCACTCAACAACAGGGCTCCTGGTACTGCTTATTGTATTTATCCACCCAAAACCTAAAAGAAGCAGCCCAAGTTTCAAAAAAGAGTCGGCCTTTGAAAGTAAAGATATCATTCAACCAGGGAATTTGATCTATTAGGCAAGTTAATCGCACCGACTGCAGGAATTGTATGTGTATAAATATTCGCATTGATAATTTTAAGATTTGCCATAGCCCGATTAGCCGTTACATCAGCCAAATTGACACGGTTTGGTTTATTATATGTCTATGCTTCAAATGTTAAGTTTCTTCAATCCCATTCTTGTGCACACTGACTAACAAACGACTATTTTCGTTTGCTTCGCTTAATCAATCAGCATATCTGCTTTCAGTTGCTGCTCCCGAGGTTAATGTTACTCTACACAATTAGTTCTGGAATTGCTTACTCAATCACAGTTAATGTCACCAACTTGGCCGGTCATGTACTTGGCTGTGACACACTAGCATGTGTCTGCCTTAACCAGCAGTTTGGTATATTTTCCGACTTGATTGGACTGTGCTCACGACCTGCATTTTGTTTACAACTCTTCTTGCACAGTTGTTTCCAGCATATAACCGTGATGAGAAAAAAACCCTATACCGGAAGTGACTTTGTATTATTCCAAGATGGCGGCAAAAACTCAACTCGGAATATGGGGTTAGTATGACGTATAGGGGTTCTGTACCAATTTTCAGCTTAATGGGAATTCGTTCTTCCAAAAAACCTAATTTGACTGGACTAAAATGGTTCAAAGGGTTTTGTGGGGAGTTAACTGCTTCCGGTCATCTGCCCGACAAAGCCGTAAGGCCCTATGATTTTGTGAGACAGTAATGAATTTATTGCGGGGCCCTGGCTCTTGTGAGCCGCAATAAATACAAGTCTTCTGACAACAATGTATTCTGATAGCAACAACAATGTATACTGACAATTAAGTACTGTAACGGTGCGTGTATAACACAGCACCGTAGCTGAGAATTCTGGGGCCCCCTGCAAGAAAAAGTGTGGGGCCCCTACGTTAATGCGAAGTGAATTCAGGAAATTTCGGTATGGTATCGGTACCAGCAATTTGTTACTTTAGCCTTTTTTATTATCCTTTTTTTGCATGAATTATAGAAAGAAATTTTTTTAATTTGGCTCATTATTATTTTTTTATCCCGTAGGAGGGCGGGGGGGGGGAAATGCAAGTTTTTTTCTTGGCTTTGCACTACTTTAAATTTGAGTTTGTCCAACACATTTTAAATCAAAGGCCTACTACTGCATGAGATCACGAATTTATGGGTGGCTTGGTGACATGAATTGCAAATTTGAACTGCAAATGAAAAAAAAAACAGTTTCGTTTTACTACAGGCACGCTACAACTGCACGGTTTATTTAGCCGACCATCCACTCACGGGTAGCATTTCGACAGAAATGAGCAACCTCCGTTAGGTAGAAATCGGCTAGTACGATTGGCTCAAAATTGTTCATTATTGTTCAACATAAACAATAATTTCGTTATATTCTTTTCTTTTTTTATGTTGCTAGTTGAGGTTCGTAAGAACTAAGGACACAAATTGTTATTTTTTAAAGTTTTGCTGGCCATCTGTCTCGTCAAGACATAGGTTTTGCGATTAAGAGGAATCAGCTGGCGTTGTAGTCAGCTTGGCTGGGCGCTTCGTTTTGAAGGGAAGAGAATGGGGTAGGGCATTTTGTTTTAATGCGTACTAATAAAAATAACTACTGGCAACTGAATGAATATACGTGAGGCTTTGATTGGGGTTTTGAGTGGGTTTTGTTTGGTTCGAGATAACAGCCTGTGTGTTTAATCGTTTTGAAAATGCGATAATTAAAAACTTAAATATTTCTAACGCAAGTTCGGAAGTTTGGGGCCCTCTTTTGCGCGCCCCCCCCCCCCCCCCGCCTTGCGGGGGCTGCGGGGGCTACACCTACGGCCCTGGTATAACACTTAAGCATGTTATAATAGACTGTTGTATGACAATACAAACAATGGTTACAAGAATAATTTTACATTTCTGCGCCACTTCAGGGCAACGTGCAACCCTCATTTTAGAAAAAGGCACTTTCTCGTTCCCTGTACACTGTACAGGTGTCTTCATACCCTACGAGAATTAACTTGGGAGCCTGCAGGTGGGCACGATTTCTCTGCAAAGGACACGTTCCCACGCTACCTAATGTTAAAAATGTTCTTCGTTACTGGACCCCTGACACCCGATTCCAACGATTTGCAAAGATTTCTCCCGCATGGGGAAGTTACACCAGTAGGGTGGAATTTGGTATGTTACTGTACAAGACACTCTCCGCTAGTGAGCAGCCTTTTTACATCTGATTACAATTACGCTCTGACAGCAATTAAATCTCCTCTCCTTGGTGGCGACACACTAGCGTGCATCTAGATTTACCAATAATTAGAAAAGAAACAATAACCCGATGTAGTATTCGGGAATGCAATTTCTTTCTTCTTCAACCAATAATAAATCGTTCAGTAACAATAATTATTCATTTTTACATTGTTTGATGAACAGTTCACTTCCTTGTAGATTAGAACGAAGTAGCAACGAGAAAATGACTTTGGTAAGTCAACTTTTAATTCTGTCTGTTGTAATTAATTCTCATTGATTCGTTGGATCAAGGAGAAGGAATTAATTAGCTTTATTGGATATGAAGTTATTCATTCTAATTATCTACTTTGGATTTGACCAGACTAAAACACTGTGGCTACAATTAATCAGTAAGCCTATTAATAATCAGTTGTAACGATTATTGGAACTGAGCGAACAGTGACTACACAGCCTTGTTACATGGATATTCACAACGTATAGTAAACATGGGGAATTGCCAACCATAATAATTATCTATACGACACAAAAAAGGGATAGGGATAAACATCATCAATCATAATAATTTTCTAGCCTCGAAAAAGATAAAGGATAAGCATAAGGATCAGTAAACAATGCCGTCAGTAACAATTAACTACATGCGCGTTCATTGTGGCATGCTTATTGCCACAATGAACGGTATAAACTAACAAGAATTACTTGCAACAATTCTACCCAATGTCCCCCCCCCTTTTTTTTGTTGTTTTTTTGTTAAAGATATCACCAAATAATTACTTCTGAATGATAATGACTTGGCACCTCAAAATGGCTAAAAGAAAGTGCTTAACACGTTTGCATTCTTATTTATTTAACGTTTGGGAGGGCACTGTAATGCGGAGAAGTTGCGAAGGGTGCGAACTATAATAAAAAAAAATACAAGGTAAACTTAAAAAAAAACACAGACGGCACAGCAAAAGGAAGGTTGAATTGGGGTGCACAGTACATATCACACACAGAAATACAAGAAAACAGGATGAGAGGGGAAGAGAGTTGGCGAAGAGACGGGAGAATGGGAAGAAGAGCAGGGGAGGAAAGGAGAAGAGAGCAGGTTGGGGGGGGGGGGTAGGGGGGGGGGGGGGGGGGAGGCGAGGCAGATGCAGTATTTACAAATAAAATGTTGTTTCCAAAGAAGTGTCATTTTGGAGGGCATGGAAAGAGAGGTAATTGCTTAGTACATCACTGATACAGAGATGATGGGGGTTGGCGGGTGCAAACTAGAATAAAAAAACACAGAAGGTACAGAAAAAGGGGATTGAATTGTGGTGCACAGTTTATATCCCACTGGAAATACGAGAAAGGTAACAGGAGGAAATGAGACGGGAGGAGAGTTGGCGGTGAGATGGGAGGAGGGAGAAGAGAAGGGGGAGGAGAGGAAGAAGACAACAGAGAGGGAGGGTAGGTGGGGAGGAGAGGGAAGAGAGACAGATACAGTATTCACAAAAAAATGAAGTATTTACAAAGCAACATTTCTTTACAGGCCAATTACGAGGACTTTAGGGGATTTTCTTAACGTAGGAGGGGAAGAAACTTACCTTGGTCTTTCATTTTGTAATACTGAAATAGTTTTCCGGCCGTTTGTGACCGCACACACACATGCTTCTGCCCGAACTAATTTCTACTAGTAATAAATAAACCGGGAATAGGAAACCAGAAGTTCGTTGAGTGGTTACATGGATCGACATAACGGAGGATTAAGGTCGTGCTCCATATCTCCTTACATGGATCACCATAACGGAGGATTAAGGTCATGTGCCGTGTCTCACTACATTGACCGTCATAGCGGAGGATTAAGGTCGTGTGTCAAATCTCGTTACACGAATCATTATAATGGAGGATTAAGGTCGTGTGCCATATCTCATTACATGGATCGCCATAATGGAGGATAAAGGTCGTGCTCCGTATCTCCTTACATGGATCGTAACGGAGGATTAAGGTCATGTGCTGTATTTCGTTACATGGATCGGCATAACGGAGAATTAGAGTCATGGACCGTCATAACGAAGGATTAAGATCGTGTGCCGTTTCTCGTTGTATCATAATGACAATACAGGCATAACAAGCCCTAAATTGTGGGATGGACGGCCAAGGCTGTTTATCTGGTAGAACTACATAATAAAAACCATAGGACAGATCTGGTAGAGGAATTGACGTTATATCTTTTTGCGAGGTAGCAATAAAGGTAGCAAGGACCATCCTTGGTCATGTTTTTACTAGGTACTTGCTGGTCACATCGAGCGGATATTGGAAAAGAACAGTGTTATTACTCGGGCCCAGAACGGTTCTCTCCCGTCCAGATCTTCTACCCATCAATTACTCGCTGTTAGTGACAGATGGACCAGTGCCCTTAACGTGGGAGTTTCATTTAAAAAAAAGCCCTTGAATCGGTTGTACATTGTAAGTCTTTGCTTGCTCCTTTTTTGGCCAACCGCACTCAGAAGGCTCTGCTTTGGGATCCATACTTTTCTTAATTTGCATCAACGACCTGAAGTTTCCAACTAGGGGTTATTTTGGGTAAGATCACGATGATCTAAAGATTGGAAATGAATTGCTCTCCTTGTCCTGCTCCCTTGTCCTTGAATCCTAGCACTTCCATGTTGAGGAATGGCCCCAGACATATCAACTCCCATGTACTTTTCATGCTGGAAATCATAATATATGTTGTCGGTGATCTTCTGAAGTGTTTGATCCAGGAATTTGGTTTTCTATCAATCTTAAGCATTCCTCCATTGCAGGATAATCTTCCGCCTATTTTCGATCAGCTATTGTGCATTGCTATTTTGGGCATTCATGGTTTTCGTGAAAATGCAGTGCAGGTTTACTAAAGGCCTGCCAGGATTTAGGTACCTTAATAAAATAATAATCTCTCCTCATTAAAAAGATGCAGTTTATGCTTGGTTGGGTGCTTGGTTGGTTGGGATGATCATCTTCTCCTCTGAAAGTAGAAGGCTACAAATATGAGAAGTTTGTCAAAAGAAAGCAAGTTAACCCGTTCGTTGTGTAGGCGTATTTTTAAAATCCGAGCTGGGTTCTAAATGACCGAAATTAACGAAAAATGACCATTTGCAACAATCGGCAACAATCACCCAACAATGCCTCAACAATACAATAATTTTTTTCGAAATTATCTGGAACGTCCATGAACAATAGTCTGGCGTCAACGGACCAATGAGGAGCGAGCTACTAAATTGTTGTAATCTAAATTGTTGTAATTTTAAACTTGAACACTTTCTCCTAGCATGCGTGCCTCTTCTAGCTTATCGTTCCACATTGTTTCGTCTTTTGCATGTTGACCCTCATATGGGGGGTCTTCTTACGTTTGGCAGGTCACCTAATGTGCAAGTGAAGCTACGGGCTGTTGCCTCTTATGTTCTGAAGTCGGGCCAGCGTGTGTGACAGGATCCTGCTCCTCCTCTGGCGTCCGGATTCCTTCCGGCTACTGGTATTATGCTTTTTGTGTGTGTTTCGGTTGGTTCTGTAATACTGTATTATTCTGTAGGTGGGCGCGTGGCTTTGGGCCGAGGCCCCGGAATAAACCATTCATTCATTCATTCTTGAAATTGAAATTTTATATACTGACAAATCCAGGACAAGAGAATAATTGTTTAGCAGTAACACGAAGACAGAAAAAAATTAAATGCTAAATACTAAATTACGTGTAGAAAATATATTCACACCAGTAAAAGAGTGCCAAGAATATTATTACGTCTGCATCTGTATCATTTCAAACAGCAATATTCGTGCATTAATGTTTACGTTAAGTCAGTTAGCCGGAACCTTCCTTATTTGTGCTAAAATACGAGCAGGTTTGGATAAGAGTTATTGTCTTGTGTAGGCCTAACTTGCATTCAAACCGTGGCGTTGTCACTTAACGTTCTGCAGTTGTTTCACCAAGTGGGGGTCATCAGAAAAACAAGTGATAAGAAGCGATGGACAAAGCTGTACCGAGCAGGACGTAAAGAAAAAAATTCTTAAAATAAGTGAAACAAGAAAACCCATGTAAAGCATAGTGCTACCAAAAATTTCAAGTGATGTGTGGTTCTTAGTGGTTGTATTGATTCCAGTCACGATTCTGAGGTAATGTTTGTGTGAGTGAGCGAAGCGAACGAAATCAGTGTTCGTCATCAGAAACAGCATTTTTTCGTAAATACATTTAATAAGTAATATAGGCTAAATACTTATTCATAGTGAAAATTACCGACTTTCTACATTGGATAAAAGGTCACTGGCCCCAGCCCAAAAGTTCAACAGGTATAGATACTGAATGATAACATTACAACTCTGGAATGACATTATTTGACCATTTTTAGTTTTGTTTGAACTAAAAACCGTGGCGTGTTCTGTTGATATGTGGTTCATGGTGGTCGGGTGTGGTGGTGGTCACGTTTCTGAGGTTGCGCTTATTGAGTGAGTGAAGCGAACGAAATCAGCGTTCGTCATCGGAAACAGCACTTTTTTCTAAATACCTTAGTAAATAATATAGGCTAAATATTTATTCATATAGTCAAAATGACCGACTTTCTACGTTGGATAAAAGATCAGTGGCCCCAGCACAAAAGTGTAACAGGTATGGATACAGTATGCTAACATTACAACTCTGGAATGAAATTATTCGACCATTTTTAGTTTTGTTTACCACTTATATTATGCACTAAGAAAAACGCGCACATTATTCGGATCACTTCCTTCAACATTTGTTTCATAATTTTTGCTAGGAGTGTTTGTCAGCACCATACAAGTTTCAACAAGACATCTCCTCGAACGCAGCGAGACGCGGCGGAATGAGCGAGCGAAGCGAGCAACTCTGCTAGTCTCTCCTCATTGAAAAGATGCGGTTTATGCTTGGGTGCTTGGTTAGTTGAGGATGATCATCTTCTCCTTTGAAAGTAGAAGGCTACAAATATGAGAAGTTTGTCAAAAGAAAGCAAATTAACCCGAGCTGGGTCCTAAATGACCGAAATAACGAAGAATGACCATTTGCAACTGACCATTTGCAAATTTGAAATTATCTGGAACGTCCATCAACAATGGTCTGGCGGCAACGGACCAACGAAAAGCGAGTGAATAATTTTACTTTTTTACTTTTATTTTATACATGAGCCTACGGACCTTGAGTCATTCGCTCAATTCTAAATCTTACAACTACGACTACAGCTACTTAAATCTAACATCCATAACCATGATTCCATCACACCCAAGTTCACTATAGATCACCCCCCCCCCCCTACAACTGGTTGAACCTTGCCGTCTGCTTACAGAATCTCACTACTTGTCGTAGGGTGGATACAGTCCCTGCATCGTGCGAGGAGGCACCCAGAATTCCCCTCAGTTCGGCTCCCCAATCCTCCAGTACCCGGCCCCGAAAATTTGCCCAGAGGTGGCACACCACAAGGAAGTGCTCCACTGTCTCGGCCTCTGTAGCACACCTGCAGACTGAAGTGGGACTGAGGCCCAGCCGGTGCTTATGAGCCACCAATAGCACATGGCCAGTCCGAAGTCTGGACAACAGTGCTCCGTCCCCCCTAGGAAGCACATCCAGGCCACACAGACGACAAACAGTCGGGTGAAGATCGTAAAGAACCCTGCCAACTCCACTATCATCCCACTCTTTCTGCCAGTCCCTTGTGGTTACCCACTTCAGAACTGGGAGGAGGTCCCTTGGAGTAACTGGAAATGTCACCGTTTTGATTCTCTCCTCAAATCCCCGTCTAGCCAGTCTGTCTGCCACCTAGTTCCCAAAGTGGCCAGTGTGGCCCGGCACCCAGCACACAGCCACCCTGACCCCCCGCTGCGTGGCACTCACCAATTTCAACCCAATCTCAACAACGAGGGGGTGACTGACATCCAATTGCCTGTATGCAGATTGAAGGAACCGGATCCCAGCCGCCGAGTCCGTCAGCACCCGGAACTGTCTCAACTGCAAATCTAACCCTGCAATCTATTTTTGCTATACATAAATGACATTGAACAAGATATTCCAAATTTAATTCTTTTAGCAGATGATATTTGTATCTTAAGCTCAGACTACAACTATAGCATAACGATAAAAAACTTACAAACAGATTTTGACAAAATTCAGGAGTGGTGCTGGAATAATCAAGTATTTATTAGTGAAGAAAAAACGGTTCAGATGGACATAAAACCTGAAAAGAAAAAAACTGTTCAGGAACTTTCTATAAAACTATACGAAAACAGAGACAAGAAAAAAAGCATCCTATTAAAAAAAAACACTTTCGACTAAATATCTTGGAATGATGATTGATGCCAAGTGGAAACACGAAGCGCATATAAATATGGTTATAAATAAAATTAAACAAATGATGCCAAAATTGTATGTTATACGAAATTCCGTAAATAATAAGAATAAGAAACTGATATATCAAGCGTGGATTGAGTCGGTACTAAGATACGGACTAGAAATTTATGGAAACGCGGCAAAATCACAACTACTCAGATTGCAAAAGACACAAAACAAAGTATTAAAGATTCTGTTTAATAATGGAACTCAAAAAACCGCTGAAATAAGAAAATCAAATAGGATTCTAAATATTAATAATTTATTCAACTACACAATAATGATTAAAAACTACTTTCATCTAAAAAACAAGCTGGAGGAAAATAAAGCAAAATCAAATTTAAGGAAAGATTCATTAAAGTTACCAATGTGGAGAAACAAATACGGTAAAATGATTTCGGAATACTACACAATAAAAACTTTTAACGAAATACTGAAACATCTAAAAAAAATAAACACTTACAATGAACTAAAAAGCAAACTAATAAGTCTATGGCTTTAAAACATTAAACTCTATACATTAAAAATTATTATTATTATTGTCATGAAATTGTGATTTGTATAAGAATTGTATTATTAACATTTGTGTATATATATACACTTGGTATAATAAATGTTTTATTAACTGTATGTAATTGTCGACACAAATAAGTCTTAATTGACTTCGTGTTGCCTTCATTAACAAATAAAAAAAAAAAACAAAAAAAAAACAATATCCAGTGCAACCGACAGTGCTACCAATTCCCCAATTAAGGCAGATGGGAGGCACTTAAGAAAGTAGCTGTATTCCTGCCGTAGGTCGGGAACACATACTCCCGCACCTCCCTCCCACACACCACTAAAAAACGAGGCATCACAACAGATATCCACCCAGTCAGAGCTGTCCCCTGCCTGCTCTGAACAGGCCAAGTGAGGCAAAACCTCCCCACACCAAGCCCACGGGTGCCCACCACCCACGACTCTTAAAGCCGTGAAGGCGCCCAGACCACGCTGTTGTAGCATAGTAGCACCCAACCGCAAAGCTCCAAGAGGCTTACGAGTCCACGGGCTCAGTGATGAGTAGGAGACCAAACGCCTAGCCACCGGATCATTGCCACCCCTGGCAACCGCCCTGAGGCACAAGGCAGTCAGCGACTCTCTTGCTCTGATTCGCAGCGGCACCTCTCCTGCCTCAATATGCAGCGCGGCACTGGGGTCGAGGGCAGGCAGCCAGTAGCTGTGCGCAGGCAGCCATTAAGTGCTATTATTGGAGGCCACCGACTTGAGGACCCCATGACGGGTAACAATTTTTTCCCTAATGTTGTTCGCATTCTCCATCCACGAGAGTTGCGGATCGAGCTTATAACCAAGGTACCGTACACTAGTGGTTGCTGTCCCACGTGCGAAAATTATCAGTTCTGTGTTTGGTGCAGACAGGGCCAAGCCCCGCTCTGCTAGGAGAGTGACTCCCCTAGCAATGATGTCCTCAAGCTTCGCCAGAATACGACCAACATCAGCGCCAACCACCCAAACAGCAACATCGTCTGCATATGCCACTATGGAGCCGAGCAGGCTGAGCTCTTCAAGCACGGCATTGATTGCCACCGCAAAAAGAGTTGGGCTTAAGCAACTCCTTTGCGGCAGGCCTCTACTCGTAGACTTCACACTAGACCAGAAACCACCAACCCTTGTGGCGAACTCTCGGACACCCAGCAAAGCGAGGGTGTCCTCACCTAATTTCTCGCTTGCTCCCATTGACTGCAGAGCCGGCTTGACCCAGGCGACATCCACCATATCGTAAGCTGCCTTGATATCCAGAAAGGCGACTGCAGCAATACAATTGTCGGCCTACGCTTCCCTGATCCCAGACTCCAGGTGAAAATGTTTTCGGAAACCATACTGAGCGTGGTAAAAACTGCCTTACTCCTCCAGAACTCTATTTAGTCTACCAACCAGAATCCGCTCGTATAATTTCCTTGCACAGGAGAGCAGGGCAATGGGTCTGTAACTTGTAACCTGTGTTCTTGGCTTCCCCCTCCCTAACACTGGTGTGAGAATAGAAAATTGCCATGTCGCAGGGACCTCCCCTCCATCATAGCAGTCCTGGAACACAGAAAGTAACTCAATGCGACCCTCTTTACTCAGACCCTTCAGTTGCCCATAACTAATACCGTCAATACCAGGAGCCCCACAAGCTTTACAGGCCTCGAGAGCCGCCTCAAGCTCCAGCAGAGTCAGCGGCGCATCAGACTCTGGCGGACCAGACCAACGGCAGACCGAAGGAGGCGGCCCCTTAAGAGAGTCGTATATGTGCGAGAAGTTCCTGTTGTTCCTGTGAATAATTTGTTGTTCTCAGTAACAATCAGTAAAGACGCGTAGCTTTTCGCAGTATTATTTTATTACCCGTTTTAAAATTGGAGTCATTCATCGATTCTATAATAACTGACAATTCTAGGACAAGAGAATAATCGTTTACCAGCAACACAAGATAGAAAAAGATTAAATACTAAATACTATATTGCGTACAGAAAATATATTGACACCATAAAAGGGTGCCAGGAATACTTTTACGTCTGCGTTTGTATTATTTCAAACAACAATAATCGAGCATTAGTTTTTACGTAAGGCCATCAGCCAGTTTCCTCCTTATTTGTGCTAAAACAACAGCAGCTTGGATAGAGTTAGTTGTGTTGTGTCCTTGTGTAGGCCTAATTTACATTCAAGCCGTGGCGTTTTCACTTGATTTCTGCAGCTGATTCGCGAAGTGAGGGGTCATCAGAAAGTGAAGTGGTAAGGGGTCAATGGAAAAATCTTCACTAAACAGGACGTAAAGAAAAAAAATTCTTAAAATAAGTGAAGCAAGAAAACCCATGTAAAGTGTAGTAGTAACAGAAATTACAAGTGATGTGTGGTTCTTGGTGTAACATTGATCCAGTAACGTCTCTGAGGAAATGTGTGTGCTGACTGAGTGAGCGAAGCGAACGAAAATCAGCGTTTTGTCATCACAAACAGCACTTTTTCATAAACACGTAGTAAGGTGTAGGATAAATATTTATTCAGTAGTGGAAATTTCCGACTTTCTACGTTGGATAAAAAACACGTGAAACACTACTGTTGCATCAAACTTATTTGACCATTTCAGTTTTGTTTATCATTTGTATTATGACCTGATGCACTAAAAAAAAAAAGCACATTATTCGGATCACTTCATTGAACATTTGTTTGATAATTTTTGCTGTGAGTGTCTGTCAGCACCATAAGAGTTGCAACAAGATCTCCTCAAGCGCAGCGAGACGCGGCGGAATAAGCGAGCGAAGCGAGAGAATAATCGTTTAGCAGTAACACCAAGACAGAAAAAAATTAAATGCTAAATACTAAATTACGTGTAGAAAATATATTGACACCAGAAAAAGGTGCCAAGAATATTGTTACGTGTGCATCTGTATCATTTCAAACAGCAATATTCGAGCATTAGTGTTTACATAAAGTCATCAGCCGGTTCCCTCCTTATTTGTGCTAAAACATAAACAGGTTTGGATACGAGTTACCGTCTTGTGTAGGCCTAATTTGCATTCAAACCGTGGCGTTGTCACTTGACGTTCTGCAGTTATTTCGCCAAGTGAGGGGTCATCACAAAGAGAAGTGAAGAGGAGGCGATGGAAAAAGCTGTATTGAGCAGGACGTAAAGAAAAAAAATTCTTAAAATAAGTGAAACAAGAAAACCCTATGTAAAGCGTAGTACTACCAAATATTTCAAGTAATGTGTGGTTCTTAGTGGTTATATTGATTCAAGTCACGATTCTGAGGTAATGTTTGCACTGATTGTTTGGCCACTCTTGGCCACTCTTGAGCGAAGCGAATGAAATCAGCGTTCGTTATCGGAAACATCATTTTTTCCTAAATACATTTATTAAGTAATATAGGCTAAATATTTATTCGTAGTGAAAATTACCAACTTTCTACGTTGGATAAAAGGTCATTGGCCCCAGCTCAAAAGTTTAACATGTATAGATGCTGAATGATAACATTACAACTCTGGAATGACATTATTTGACCATTTTTAGTCTTGTTTAAACTAAAAACCGTGGCGTCTTCTGTTGATGTGTGGTTCATGGTGGTCGGCTGTGGTGGTGGTCACGTTTCTGAGGTTGTGCTGATTGAGTGAGCGAAGCGAACGAAAATCATCGCTTGCCAACAGAAGCAGCATTTTTTTTTAAACACTAAGTTGTACGATAAATATTTATTCAGTAGTGGAAATGGCCGACTTTCTACGTTGGATAAAAGAAAACACGTGAAACACTACTGCTGCATTAAACTTATTTGACCATTTTTAGTTTTGTTTATCATTTGTATTATGAACTGTGCATTAAGAAAAACGCGCACATTATTCGGATCACTTCCTTGAACATTTGTTTGATAATTTTTGTTGAGAGTGTCTGTCAGCACCATATAAGTTCAATAAGAAATCTCTTCGAACGCAGCGAGACGTGGCGGAATGAGCGAGCGAAGCGAGCGACTCCGCTAGTAATAATAATAATAATAATTCCCTCAGAGAGTGGGCAGGACTTGGAAGGGTGGTGAGCCACTGATACCTATCCTGTAATTGGCCTGGGAGGCAAGGATGGATAGAAAACCATTTTCTGAAGTGTCGACTATAATTTTTTTCTATCCTTCCTTGCCTCCCAGGCCAATTACAGGATTGGTATCAGTGGCTCACCACCCTTCCAAGTCCTGCCCACCACCTGATACTTAAAAATAGAAAATATTGCATGGCTTCTTATCTGTGGATTTACCCTTTTTTGATTTTTGGCCACTCTTGGAAGCTGTTGGTCAACAGTTCCCATCTGGACTGCTGAAATATTTTTTTGGCTGCTCATGTAATTCCTGTTTGGAACTACCTGACTGAGGAGGCAGTCTCCATGAAAACTGTGTCTGGGTTTCGTCGTGTATTGGACAAGTTACCTCTTAAAAATT